>JAVJIF010010728.1:0-142311 GCA_038442645.1 Agave tequilana
GTGATTGGGTGATCTTGCATCTCCCATAAAACATGGCAGTACATCCATGACTCCCCCCATATTTCGATTATATTTGTATTTTATTTTAATTATCAAATAAAATTATATTTTTTGCCCCTAACCATTGCAGTCCTACAAAGTTCGCTGCTCCGCTGAGGAATTTTCCCCACTCGGAGATGACTGTGAACCCAACTCCGCTGCTGGGATTTCTCCCACTCATAGTCCCTTGCTTACACATCTCACTGATGGGATTTCTCTTACTCAGAGACTACAATGCAAGCGCTAACCTATGGGCCTACTCTCAATTAGCCCACAGGAAGTTCAAAATCCTTTGCTGTAAGATTTTCCCACTCGGATTCCTCATTCCGCTGCTGGGATTTTTTTCACTCGGGAGCAAAAGCTTGCACGTCCGCTGATGGGATTTCCCCCACTTGGAGAAGGCAACACAAGCTCCTGCCTACGGGCTCACTCCCTATTAGCCTACGAGCAGTCGTATCTCTCCACTGTGGGATTTTTCCCACTCAGAATCCTCATTCCGCTGCTAGGATTTTCCCATTCGAAAGCCAAAATCTTGCACATCTTACTGATGAGATTTTCCCCACTCAAAAATGGCAACACAAGTACCAGCCTATTGGCCCTCTCTCGATTAGTCTACAGGAAGTCAAAACTCTCTGCTGTGAGATTTTTCTCACTCAAAGTTCTCAATTCATAGCCCAGATTTTCCCACTTGGAAGTCAAAAGCTTGCATGTCCTGCTGATGAGATTTCCCCTACTCGAAGATGGCAATGCAAGCGCTAGCCTACGGATTCCCTCTCGATTAGCCTACGAGCAGTAGAAATCCTCCGCTGTGGGATTTTCCTGACTCGGAGTCTTCATTTCACTGCTGGGATATTCCTACTCAAAAGCCAAAAGCTTGCACGTCATGCTGATGAAATTTCCCCCATTCGGAAATGGCAACGCAAGTGTCAGCATACAAGCTTCCTCTCGATTAGCCTATGGGCAGTCGAAACTCTCCACTGTGAAGTTTTCCTCACTTGGAGTCTAGCCAAAATTTGCCGCTCCGATGATGGAATTTCCCCACTCGGAGCGTACAACGAATCCAACTTCGATGCTGGGATTTTCCCTCTCGGAGACCAAAAGTTTGTATGTATCGCGGATGGAATCTCCCCACTGGGAAACAACAACACAAACTCTCCAAATCACTTATATTCAATCAACCATATTAGAGATAGAAAATCAGCACTCTGAAGAGGCATGGTCATACTAGTTCCAAAAGCCAATGGTAAAAACAATCTAGGCAACATCTAAGCATTAACAATTTCCATTCCAAAATTATTTTCATTCTAAATATATCAATTTCAAATGGTATTCCATTATATTTATTTGATTACATCTGATAAGAGTAATACAATAAATTTCATTATATCTCTATGTTTACTATTTTTGAAAAGAAATATAGTATATCCAGGTCAATACACTTCAATCCATCCTGCTAGTCTCGCCTCACCTCCATACTCAGAGGACACACTTAGAGTCACATAGGGACACCTACCAGAGGACACTATTCTATTGCTCGCGCCACTATCCAAAGATCTCAACTTCAGTGAAGAGAAGACCAAGAGGCCAGGGTCAACGAGGATGTCTCAACCTGAAACACCTCTTCATTTTCACTCATCACAACTACAAGAGAGAAGATCACCTATTACTGTCAAATCATAAAATCTTACAATACTAGTCATAGTGACGCTATGATTCAAAGAGACGCATGATTGCTGGGGCCTCCTAAAATACCTGAAAGAGCTCATCTGACAAGGCTTCCTCAAGGAATACGTCCTTACCTTGATACAGCTTTCAGATCAGGACAGCCGAACGCTCTGCCTTCCTAACCACAATACATGATCATCCATTACAAAATGATTGAGTAATCCTGCATCTCCCATAAAACATGACAGTACATCCATAATTCTCCTTGTAGTTTGATTATATTCTGTGTTTTATTTCAAATATCAAATAAAATTATATTTTTGCCCTTAACAATTGCAGTCCCACCAAGTTTGCTACCCACTGAGAGATTTTTCCCACTCAGAAACGACTATGAATGTAACTCTGCTGCTGAAATTTCTCACATAAAGTCTCTTGCTTGCATGTCCCGCTAATGGAATTTCCTCACTCAGAGATGGCAACGCAAACGTCAGCTTACGGCCCACTCTCGATTAGCTTACGAGCAGTCGAAATCGTTTGTTGTATGATTTTTCCCACTCAGAGTCCTCATTCCACTGCTGGAATTTTTTCGACTCGAAAGCAAAAAGCTTGCACGTCTCGTTGATGGGATGTCCCCTACTCGGAGACGGCAACATAAGCGCCAGCCTACGGGCTGCCTCTCAATTAGCTTGAAGCCAAAGGCTTGCATGTCACGCTGATGGGATTTGCTCCACTCAGAAACAACAGTGTAAGCGCCAGTTTACGGGCCCCTCTCGATTAGCTTACGGGCAGTCGAAACCCTCCACTGTGGAAGTCCCCAATCCATTGCTGAGATTTTTTCCACTCGAAAGCCAAAGTTTGCACATCCTACTGATGGGATTTTTCCCACTCAGAGATGGTAATGCAAGCGCCAGCCTACTGGCCCCCTCTCGACTACCCTACAGGTAGTCGAAACTCTCTATTGTGGGATTTTTTCCTACTCTGAATCCTCATTTCACTACTGGGATTTTTTTCATTCGGAAGCTAAAAGCTTGCAAGTCCTGAAATCACCTAGAGGAGGGGTGAATAGGTGAATATGCTAATTAATGCACAAATTTAAAAATGAGATGATGCAACGATCACTCAAAATAAGATTAGAAGCCGAATTCCCCGTGAAGGGCTCTGAACTCCTTCCTCGTGATTCCTCTAAATAAGAGTTTGAGGTGCGCAATGCAATCTTGTTGTGAGAGTATAGATCGACAATATAAGAATGAATGAATAGAAAGTAAACAACACAAGTAAATCAATCACAAACACAGATATTTGTTTCGAGGTTCGAGCGCCCAACTCTACGTCCCCGCCTTCACCCAGAAGGATTTCCGATCAACTAGAATTTCTACAAAGGATTACAACCACTAGGGAGTACCCAACTCCTCAATCACACTCCTCTAGTCTAGAGGTAGTAGAGCCACAAATACAATAATCACTTGGTGATCAAAAGACCACAAACTCTCTTTTAAAAAACTTTTCTTTACAAAAATCCTAGAGAATAATATATAAGATTGAATCTCAAGATTTTGTAAGTGATATAAAAATAGAAGAGAGATTTTAAGAACCAAAAACTTTCAGAAAACTTTTGAAAATAATAGCCCAAAACTTAAACAAAAGCTCTTTTCAAGAAAACTCAAAACTTTTGATTTTTGAATTTGTTATTGTGAAAACCTCTACCCTAATGACCCCTTTATATAGGATTTAGGAAGAGTAAATATAGAAAATTTTTACCTGAATAAAAGAGGAAGAAATTGACCCTCTAATACAGCTAACCACATTTTTTTTAAACTTAAACATGTTTTAAAAACATGTTAAAAATCAGCCTCCAGAAAATTAGCCATTACTGTCAATCTGGCAGATTGGTCAACTTTGAGTACATTTTTCAAGCTACAAACGTCCGAATTCAAAATTAGGTATATAGGAATAATTTGTAAATCTTTAAGTCTTATTTCTAATGCAACTAAAATCAACTCATTATCATGTTTTATTAGAATGTTATCAACAAAAAACTGACAGATGTCAAATCAGAAACTGTAAGCTGTTTTCAGAACAAGAACAGAGTTCAACCAAATATTTGATATCTTTAATTTTTGAATCTGAAAATGATTATTTAATAAAAAATTTAGATCTGAAAGTTATCTTTGAAATGCAAGCTAAATCATGTTATTTGAATATAAGAATAAAAGGTTATGATAACAAATATAAAAGGGTGTTAAGCAGATCAACAGAATTAAACTGGTTCAAATCTAAAACCCGATATATGTACTTGAAATTTAAAACCGGTTAAACCAAAAACCAAATGTATTGAATTTGTGTGTGTATATGAGCTTCAAACGTATATACTATTCTTTAATAAAATAAACTATATGAGTCTACAAGCAGGAGTCTCTGATAGTTGATGTTGAGTAACGTTTGAGTTAGACCCTAATATCCCTACTTGAGAACTCTTGAGCCATTAATACCTATATCAACCTGAAATTCATTCTTTAACTTTTATTAGTACCAAATATCTTTTATATGGTTTGTTATCATCAAAACACATAACCCGGGGATTGTAACCTTTGGGTCAATAATCTCCCCCTTTTTGATGATGACAAAATATATAAGCTGTAAAACAAAATATATGAGGGAGGTAACAACTCCCCCTCAAATAATTCTCTATTTTATCAAGTATAAAACATGAAAACATATACATATATGAACATGTACAAAATATGAAACCTACATATATGAGATAAACATGTATAAAATATGAACATGTACAAAACATGAAAATATATACATATGAGCATGTACAAAACATGAAACCTACATATATGAGATAAGCATGTACAAAACATGAAATCACCAATACTTCTCCCCTTTTTGTCATACATCAAAAAGGGTTAGGAAACAACCAATAAACAATATATGCATAAATAAGATATAAACATGCATATATGCTTACATAAACTCAAATATCTCTTCCCCTTTTTGTCAATTCATTAACAAAGGAGTTAAGGAAAAAATAATCAATTGTCATATCATCAAATCTTAAAGATCAAAACTTAGGTTTTTTTTTATTTTTTTATACCAATTTAAAATTTTTGATAAATATATTGATACCAATTGAAAATATTGATACCAATTAAAGGTAAAAACCAAATTTTTAGAGAACACTAAAATCATTTTGCAATAACGATACCAAATAGAGAATAATACCAATTTAAGATCATTGATACTAACATTGAAAATGTTAGCATATATCAAACCAAAGTATTTTACATCATAAATGGTAGGAGTAAGATACCATTTGAAATGAAAACTGATATAAATTGAAAATACAACTAATACCAATTTTACATAAAACTAATTTTAAAACAAGAATTTTCTCCCCCTTTTTGAAATACTAAAAGAAACAATGCATAAGCTTGTAATAGATACTAATTAAAAATAATTGACATGATGAACTAAATCAAACTTAGCAAACATAATTTGTGCTTTTTCAAAAAAAAATTATAAAGACATGTGAAACAAGCACAATCAAATCATATATATGTATTTATGATATACTAATTGAAATATGAGGCATACATATATAGAAAACACATATGAGTAATTCTGAATTAAACGTTTGTAGCTTGAAAAATGTGCTCAAAGTTGACCAATCTGCCAGATTGACAGTAATGGCTAATTTTCTGGAGGCTAATTTTTAACATGTTTTTAAAACGTGTTTAAGTTTAAAAAAACATGGTTAGCTGTATTAGAGGGTCAATTTCTTCCTCTTTTATTCAGGAAAAAGTTTTCTATATTTACTCTTCCTAAATCCTATATAAAGGGGTCATTAGGGTAGAGGTTTTCACAACAACAAATTCAAAGATAAAAATTTTGAGTTTTCTTGAAATCACCTAGAGGGGTGAATAGGTGAATATGCTAATCAATGCATAAATTTAAAAATGAGATGATGCAACGATCACTCAAAGTAAGATTAGAAGCCGTATACCCCGTGAAGGGCTCTAAATTCCTTCCTCGTGATTCCTCTAAGTAAGAGTTTGAGGTGCGCAATGCAATCTTGTTGTGAGAGCATAGATCGATAATACAAGAATGAATGAATAGAAAGTAAACAACACAAGTAAACCAATCGCAAACACAGATATTTGTTTCGAGGTTCGAGCACCCAGCTCTACGTCCCCGCCTTCACCCAGAAGGATTTCCGATCCACTAGAATTTCTACAAAGGTTACAACCACTAGGGAGTACCCAACTCCTCAATCACACTCCTCTAGTCCAGAGGTAGTGGAGCCACAAATACAATAATCACTTGGTGATCAAAAGATCACAAACTCTCTTTTAAAAAATTTTCTTTACAAAAACCCTAAAGAATAATATATAAGATTGAAGCTCAAGGTTTTGTAAGTGATATAAAAATAGAAGAGAGATTTTAAGAACTAAAAACTTTCAGAAAATTTTTGAAAATAAAAGCCCAAAACTTAAACAAAAGCTCTTTCTCAAGAAAACTCAAAACTTTTGATCTTTGAATTTGTTGATGTGAAAACCTCTACCCTAATGACCCCTTTATATAGGATTTAGGAAGAGTAAACATAGAAAACTTTTACTTGAATAAAAGAGAAAGAAATTGGCCCTCTAATACAGCTAACCACGTTTTTTTAAACTTAAACACGTTTTAAAAACATGTTAAAAATCAGCCTTCAGAAAATTAGCCATTACTGCCAATCTGACAGATTGGTCAACTTTGAGCACATTTTTCAAGCTACAAACGTCCGAATTCAGAATTAGGTATATATTAATAATTTTTAAATTTTTAAGTCTTCTTTCTAATGCAACTAAAATCAACTCAATATCATTTTTTATTAGAAAGTTATCAATAAAATACTAACAGATGTCAAATCAGAAACTGTAAGCTGTTTTCAGAATAAGAATAGAGTTCAACCAAATATTTTGTAACGCCTCGATTCCACGGATACGGGGACGTCACTGCGACGTATATACGTAGGTCAGAAAATGCCCTCACGTATATACGCTAAGCATAAAAGTACAACAAGGATCAGAGTACGACACAAAGCGTGGTATTCATACATGTGCCAACACAAGAAGTACACATACAAAGTTATCACAGGATATTATAAAGCATTACACATTACATGTGTATTACATCATAACCAAGTCCAAAAGAAATATATACAAGTATGTATACAAAAAGCTCACAAGTAGAAAGAAGATCTCGTGAGTCAAAAGGTAAGTCTGGCACGAGGGGACTGGAACTAGTCCGCCTGCTCACTAAGGTAAGCTTGGTCCTCTGTGGATGGCTCCACTTCGTTCCAAGCTTCGGAATCTGAATGTGCAAATCCAAGGAGTCAAGACATATAACAATAAACAAACTATGGCCAAGTGGCTAAGGAACATGAATAAGGAAAGATGAAACAGTTATAAGGAATATCAACTAACAAGTATGAAAAGCATGAAGAGATAAAATCCTAATACAATGAATCTACAGTTAACGTCTTATTATTATTACTTGTCTTACTGTGATATCTAACTATGTGACCCAGCGTCCCAGAGCACATAGATCCATATCCTAGTAAGGCAAGGTTGTTATTGGAAACAGCGGTTGTATCGACGAACTATGTTTACAGTGGGTCCCGTGCATGCCCGGGACCACGGTCCAGGGTGTTCCGTTGCTTGATAACGGAACCAGCCGCAAGGCCTATCAGGAGGGACTTATGTATGCCCTTTGTCATGACAGTATTCAGGAAGAGGGAGCAAGCACTCCCCTCGGTCCCCTGGAGGCCCTCAGGTCAGACCGGAAATATGATTGTACAATATACCTAATGTCACTGTAAACACGAACACATATCGATATCCGCATATTTCCCCCGACCCATGTGTAAGTTGATCCATTTTATACAAAAGTCAAGTATATCATGCTTGGTTTAAGAGATAGCATGATAAGGGGTGATATTCACAATTTAACAAATCATGGAGCGAGAATGTAATAACAAGTCATGAAGTAACAAGTGGTGAGATCCATAAAGTAACATGTCATGTAATACCAGTTATGAAGCATGAACAGGAATAATATGTCACCCATGTATCAATGATAAGATCAAATTCAGAAAAGAAATCAACTAAGTCAAACAGTCAGAATTAGTCGACTAGGAAAAAGGGTTAGTCGACTAATAGGGGACATAAGTCGACTAATAGTCTAGATGAGTCGACTAAAACTGGGAAACAGAGAGTTGGGTTTCTGTTTCAGGAAAAGTTAGTCGACTAGGGTGAAATGTGTAGTCGACTAACAGATACCTAAGTCGACTAATAGTGGGGCTAAGTCGACTAAAACTGTGATACAGAAAGTTGGATTTATTTCAGGAATTATTAGTCGACTAAGGTCAAGGTTGTAGTCGACTAAGGGTATCTAGTCGACCAATAAAATAGACTAAGTCGACTGGAGCCGAGAGTTGGTGTTTTCTGGTCCAGGGAAAGATTAGTCGACTAGGTTAAAAATGTAGTCGACTAAGGGGGTCTAGTCGACTGGTAATATGGCTTAGTCGACTAAAACTGTGAAATCAGAAAAGGTTAAGTTTCAACTAAGGTGGGTTAGTCGACTGGTCCCTAGGTTAAGTCGACTAATCGTGGGGAAAACAGTAACAGAACAGATTTTCTGATGGTTGTTTGATGGGCTAAAAATATGATTTTTTGTGGCACAAGTGTACATGATTTGTCAACACAAGTATACAAAGGAGTTTACAAGTCTTGGTGAGTAGATATACTCACTTCGAACGGTTATGTGAAAGTTCTACGAGTTCCGAATGATCGTTGACGACAATATCACCAACTAGGTCTTTGGCGATACTTCCGATGAAGAGATATGCAATCCAAATCCAAGGGTTGTAGTTGCTTGAGAAGGAGATGAAGACTTTGAGGTGGTTTGGAGTTAGGGTTTGAGATGGAGAAGAAAATGGTGAAGGCTAATCTCTTGGTGAAGTGAAGAAAAGAGAAAAGAATTGTAAAAGAAAGTTTATATAGGATTTTGATTTTGTAAGGGAGGTGTAAATAATGTAAATGTGAGGGGGTTTATTGCAAAATAGGAGAGGGATGGGTGTCCCTCTTCTTGGCCACTTGGCCGGCCATGGAGAGAGAGAGAGAGATGCATTAAATGAGGGGGTTGGTGAGATTATGTGGAGTTGGAATTTTGGAAGAGATTTGAATTTTTGGAAAAAATGGAAAAGTTTGTGGTTGTGGAGAAAGAGAAATAAAGAAAAGGAAAAAATGGAAAGAAATTCATAAAGGAAGATATTTACTCTTGGACTTAGAATATAAAATAATGAAAAGACAAGTTCCCGGGTTTAAGTCGAGGATACGGAAAATATTTCGGAAAATACCGAAATCGTCCGAAATTCAAGTATCTCGGAACGACTCGAAAATTTCACCAAAAATCAATAATAATATATGAAGACTAATAGTGAAATCTTTTTTAAGAAATACTTTATAGTTTTAAAACTAAAAATCCCGGAATCAGTTAACTACCGACTCCGTTGGAATTTTCATAAATTCATAAAATTCTCAGAAAAAGTATTTAAGTAGAGAATATGATTCTAAGAAATAAAGTCTAAAAGACCATCTAGAAATTCCTAACTGTTTGAGAATTAAAATTCTAAGAATCGATCAGCGACACTGGTCGACACCGGTTTTGAAGAAATACATTTAAATTCAGGAAAAATCCAGAAAATCATATAAAATTTAATATATTGGAAAATGATATTTGAAATTGAGATCGGTCAAATACAGGAAGTATATCGAAAAATACGATCGAAAAGCTGAATACGCAACTAAGTACGTATTCTGGAAACGGGGTATTACAATCCATCCACCTTACAAAAATTTCGTCCTCGAAATTTCATAAGGTGAAAGGTAACAGGAAAAGTAACATATAGAGAAGGATAAGATGGAAGATAACGGTAGAGAAGAATAGAAGGAAAGAGTCTTACCAATCAAGATGTGAAGAGTTGAGGATAGCGCTCTCGGATAACGTCCTCTCGTTCCCAAGTGGCCTCTCCTGGCGCATGCCTGTTCCAAGACACCAACACTAATGGTATAGCCTTGTTCTTCAGTGTCTTCACACTTCTATCCAGAATGGCCATCGGCTGTTCCTGATATGATAAATCTGGCTGCAGTTCCAGTTCGGAATGATCCAAAATATGACTATCATCCTTTACATATTTCCTCAACTGAGATACGTGGAAAACATTGTGCACACCGTCCAAAGATGGAGGTAAGGCCAATCTGTAAGACACATCTCCCACTCGCTCCAAAATCTCGAATGGGCCGATATATCTCGGACTCAGCTTTCCACGAATACCGAACCGGATCACTCCTCTGGTAGGTGATATCCTCAAGAACACATGATCTCCTGCCTGGAACTCCAATGGCCTTCTCTGTGAATCTGCCCAACTCTTCTGCCGACTCTGAGCTGCCCTGAGATGATCTCTGATGATTCTGACTTTCTCTGTTGTCTGAATCAGGATCTCTGGCCCCAATAGTCTCCTCTCACCGACTTCATCCCAACAAATCGGTGATCTACACTTTCTCCCATACAATGCCTCAAAAGGTGCCATCTTAATACTTGCCTGATAGCTGTTATTATAAGAAAACTCAGCTAGATGAAGATGGTCTTCCCAGGAACCCTTGAACTCAATTATGCAGGCCCTAAGCATATCTTCAAGGATCTGGATAGTCCTTTCAGATTGTCCGTCTGTCTGAGGATGATATGATGTACTGAATTTCAGACGAGTTCCCAAACTTTCTTGGAGACTTTCCCAGAAATGAGATCTAAATCTGGTGTCTCTGTCTGAAACAATACTGACTGGAACTCCATGAAGACGAACTATCTCCTTCATGTACTTGTCTGCCAGAACCTCTGTTGTCTGACCTACCCTGAATGGTATGAAGTGAGCTGATTTGGTGAGGCGATCAATGATTACCCACACAGCATTATTACCTTTAGGACTGCGAGGCAATGCCGTGACAAAATCCATGGTGATGTGCTCCCACTTCCACTCAGGTATCGGTAAAGGTTGTAGAAGTCCAGCTGTCCTCTGATGCTCTATCTTGATCTGCTGGCAAACCAGGCACTTGGCGACAAACTGAGCTATCTCCCTCTTCATAGCATTCCACCAAAAATACTTCTTCAAGTCCTGATACATCTTGTTTCCCCCGGGTGTATGGAATAAGCTGAACTGTGTGCTTCCTCCAAAATCTTCTGTTTAACTTCTCCTTGGGGAACACAAAGTCTACTACCAAAATACAATGCACCATCTGGATGAATACAGATATCAGTCCTTAATCCAGCCCCTACCTGATCTCGGAATTTCTGTAATCTGGGATCTCCCTTTTGAGCTTCCTTGATCTCATCTATCAATGTTGGCTGAATCTGTAAAGTCATAAACTGTCATGCCTTCTCAGTCCTTCGAACTAACATCAAGTCCAATCTGATGAAGTCCTGAATCAACTCCTTCTGCTGAGTAAGTTGGACAAGCACTCTATTCTCTGGCATCCTGCTCAGTGCATCTGGAACTGTATTGACCTTGCCTGGATGATATTGCAAGTCAATATCATAGTCCGCCATCAGTTCCAGCCATCTCCTCTGCCTCATATTCAACTCTTTCTGTGAGAAGATATACTTGAGACTCTTATGATCTGTATATATCAACACTTTATCTCCCAGAAGATAATGCCTCCAAATCTTCAAGGCAAAGATAACAGCTGCTAGCTCCAAGTCATGAGTTGGGTAATTCCGCTCATGAGTCTTCAGTTGCCTAGATGCATATGCTATAACATGATCATGTTGCATAAGTACACATCCCAGGCCTTTTCCTGATGCATCACTGAATATGACCATCCCTCCTCTTCCTGAGGGAGTCTTCAAGATTGGAGCTGAAATGAGCCTCTGCTTCAATTGCTCAAACGCTGCGGTACACTCCTCTGTCCATAAATACTTCTCTCCTTTCCTGGTGAGCTTGGTCAACGGGGCTGCAATCCTAGAGAAATCCTGGACAAAGCGTCTGTAATATCCGGCTAGTCCAAGAAAACTCTTAATCTCAGTCACTGTCCTCAGAATCGGCCAATCTCTCACTGCCTGGATTTTGCTGGGATCAACTGAAATTCCTTCTGCTGAAACCATGTGTCCAAGGAAGGCTATGCTGTCCAACCAGAACTCACACTTGCTCCTCTTGGCATGAAGCTGCTCCTGCTGGAGAGTCTGCAACACAATCCTCAAGTGTTCTGCATGCTCCCTGTTGTTCTTTGAATAGATCAAAATGTCATCTATGAAAACAACAACGAACTGATCCAGATAGGGCGAGAACACTCGGTTCATCAAATCCATGAAAACTGCAGGGGCATTGGTGACTCCGAAAGGCATAACTAGAAACTCATAGTGGCCATAACGGGTCCTGAATGCCGTCTTTGGAATATCCTCCTTCTTCACCCTCAGCTGATGGTAACCCGACTGTAAATCCAATTTAGAGAATACACGCGCTCCATGAAGCTGATCAAACAGATCATCAATCCTTGGTAAGGGATACTTGTTCTTGATGGTAACTTTGTTCAATTCTCTATAATCAATACAAAGCCTTTTACCACCATCCTTCTTGTTTGCCAATAATACTGGAGCTCCCCATGGTGAAGCACTTGGCCGAATCAATCCTTTGTCTGAGTATTCCTGCAGTTGCTTCTTCAGAATCTCTAACTCTGTCGGTGCCATCCTGTACGGAGCCTTGGATATAGGAGCTGCTCCTGGAACTGTGTCAATGGAGAACTCGATCACCCTGTCAGGTGGCAGTCCTGAGATCTCAGCAAACACTCCTGGGAATTCATCCCACACCGGTACCTTCTGCTTCTGAACCTCCGAAGTAGTCATCCGAGTCTTTCCCTTGGTAGACTTCACTTCTCCACTAAATTGGAACTCCGGTTGATGAGGGATTCTGAAATTAATCTTCTTCTCCCTACAATCAATAACTGCATGGTACTGACTGAGCCAGGTCATGCCTAAGATTACGTCGTACCCTTTGGTATCTAGTACGAGCATATCTATGGCCAAGGTCTTATCACAAAGTTCTACCGGACAATCAGTACAGACTCTAGAAGATATGACTACCCCATTCCCTGTACTAATCTCCCATTTGTGGTCTAAAGATCTAACAGGTATAGAATGCAAAGCCACAAAATGGTCTGAGATATAACAATGGGAAGCACCTGAATCGAAGAGAGCGAGAACAGGTTTTGAATAAACTCTGATGTTACCTGTTATCACTTCCTCTGAAGCCTCAGCCTCTTCTGCTGTCAAATTATATGCTTGACCCCTACCACGCCCTGCTGCAGTCCTAGCTCCTCTCTGGACTGGGCGAACAACATGCTGTGGAGGAAGGGGAAGAGCTCTCCTCATCACTGGTCCCTGATTCCTCTGCCCAAGTGGCCCTGGAAGTGCCCTCTGTCCATTGGGTCCCTGAAGTGCTGGCAAGGTCTGATTGGCTATCCCCATTCTCCTGTGTGGACAAGCTTCAATGGAATGGTCTCGAGATCCACACACCAAACACCATCCATTTGCCCTACGGCAATTCTGCTGAGAATGCCCTGGTTTCTGGCAAAAGTTGCAGATAGGACCTGGTCGAACCATCTGGTAAGGAACTGGTCTGAATGGTTGCCTGGCCTGAACCTTCGCTGCTCTGTATGGGCCTCCTCTTCCCATTGGTACAAACGGCCTCTTCATGGCCTGGTTCCTCATCTGGTTCTCTTGCTTCTTCTCTAACCCACGCTCCACCTCTCGAGCTATGGTGAGAACCTCTGAATAAGTCTTCAGTTGCTGGGGCATCAAGAAGACCTGTATGTCCATCTGCAGGCCCTGCTGGAATCTGCTTGCTCGCTTCTCCTCATCCGTTACCATGTACGGCGCGAAGCAGCTAAGTCTAAGAAACTCCGCGGCATACTCATCCACGGACTTGTTCCACTGCTGGAGTCTGATAAACTGCTCTTCCATATCTTTCTGAGCAGTAGCAGGGAAGAATCTGCTGTAAAAACTCTTGGAGAATGTGTCCCAGGTGACAGGCTTCTCCAATCTGGCCTCCTCAGCGAGCCACCAAGTTCTAGCTATATCTTTCAACTGAATCTTGGCGACCTCAACTTGGTTCTCCTTTGGTACTCTGGCTGCATTCAGCAGATCGGTGGTGTCCGTCAGCCATTGCTCAGCATCCAGGGGTTTCTCTTCACCCGTGAATATGGCTGGTTGTAGCCTCCTGAAATCTGAAATGTTCCCCGGCCTCTGTTCCTTTGAAGTTGTCAACTCTTGCCGGAGAAGTTCCGTCTGTTGCTGCTGGTTCTCCATCATCGTCTGAATGACCCGTAGAATATCCACATTCTCTCCCGTGGGTCCATTCGATGATTGCCCGAGTGGTTACGTCCCGTCCTTCTCTCCATACCGAATTGGGGAAAGATAACTGGAATTTGGAACAAATGGAAGGAGTTTAGGATACAAGGGGAGGAATCAAGAAGGAATCAAGAAGGACTCAATAACTTTGTACATTGTAGTTGGCATTAGCAAATTTCAGTAATTTGCTGCTTGATTGTACTTTAGGTTTGAGAGCCTAGGCTCTGATACCAACCTGTAACGCCCTGATTCCACGGATACGGGGACGTCACTGCGACGTATATACGTAGGTCAGAAATGCCCTCACGTATATACGCTAAGCATAAAAGTACAACAAGGATCAGAGTACGACACAAAGCGTGGTATTCATACATGTGCCAACACAAGAAGTACACATACAAAGTTATCACAGGATATTATAAAGCATTACACATTACATGTGTATTACATCATAACCAAGTCCAAAAGAAATATATACAAGTATGTATACAAAAAGCTCACAAGTAGAAAGAAGATCTCGTGAGTCAAAAGGTAAGTCTGGCACGAGGGGACTGGAACTAGTCCGCCTGCTCACTAAGGTAAGCTTGGTCCTCTGTGGATGGCTCCACTTCGTTTCAAGCTTCGGAATCTGAATGTGCAAATTCAGGAGTCAAGACATATAACAATAAACAAACTATGGCCAAGTGGCTAAGGAACATGAATAAGGAAAGATGAAACAGTTATAAGGAATATCAACTAACAAGTATGAAAAGCATGAAGAGATAAAATCCTAATACAATGAATCTACAGTTAACGTCTTATTATTATTACTTGTCTTACTGTGATATCTAACTATGTGACCCAGCGTCCCAGAGCACATAGATCCATATCCTAGTAAGGCAAGGTTGTTATTGGAAACAGCGGTTGTATCGACGAACTATGTTTACAGTGGGTCCCGTGCATGCTCGGGACCACGGTCCAGGGTGTTCCGTTGCTTGATAACGGAACCAGCCGCAAGGCCTATCAGGAGGGACTTATGTATGCCCTTTGTCATGACAGTATTCAGGAAGAGGGAGCAAGCACTCCCCTCGGTCCCCTGGAGGCCCTCAGGTCAGACCGGAAATATGATTGTACAATATACCTAATGCCACTGTAAACACGAACACATATCGATATCCGCATATTTCCCCCGACCCATGTGTAAGTTGATCCATTTTATACAAAAGTCAAGTATATCATGCTTGGTTTAAGAGATAGCATGATAAGGGGTGATATTCACAATTTAACAAATCATGGAGCGAGAATGTAATAACAAGTCATGAAGTAACAAGTGGTGAGATCCATAAAGTAACATGTCATGTAATACCAGTTATGAAGCATGAACAGGAATAATATGTCACCCATGTATCAATGATAAGATCAAATTCAGAAAAGAAATCAACTAAGTCAAACAGTCAGAATTAGTCGACTAGGAAAAAGGGTTAGTCGACTAATAGGGACATAAGTCGACTAATAGTCTAGATGAGTCGACTAAAACTGGGAAACAGAGAGTTGGGTTTCTGTTTCAGGAAAAGTTAGTCGACTAGGGTGAAATGTGTAGTCGACTAACAGATACCTAAGTCGACTAATAGTGGGGCTAAGTCGACTAAAACTGTGATACAGAAAGTTGGGATTTATTTCAGGAATTATTAGTCGACTAAGGTCAAGGTTGTAGTCGACTAAGGGTATCTAGTCGACCAATAAAATAGACTAAGTCGACTGGAGCCGAGAGTTGGTGTTTTCTGGTCCAGGGAAAGATTAGTCGACTAGGTTAAAAATGTAGTCGACTAAGGGGGTCTAGTCGACTGGTAATATGGCTTAGTCGACTAAAACTGTGAAATCAGAAAAGGTTAAGTTTCAACTAAGGTGGGTTAGTCGACTGGTCCCTAGGTTAAGTCGACTAATCGTGGGGAAAACAGTAACAGAACAGATTTTCTGATGGTTGTTTGATGGGCTAAAAATATGATTTTTGTGGCACAAGTGTACATGATTTGTCAACACAAGTATACAAAGGAGTTTACAAGTCTTGGTGAGTAGATATACTCACTTCGAACGGTTATGTGAAAGTTCTACGAGTTCCGAATGATCGTTGACGACAATATCACCAACTAGGTCTTTGGCGATACTTCCGATGAAGAGATATGCAATCCAAATCCAAGGGTTGTAGTTGCTTGAGAAGGAGATGAAGACTTTGAGGTGGTTTGGAGTTAGGGTTTGAGATGGAGAAGAAAATGGTGAAGGCTAATCTCTTGGTGAAGTGAAGAAAAGAGAAAAGAATTGTAAAAGAAAGTTTATATAGGATTTTGATTTTGTAAGGGAGGTGTAAATAATGTAAATGTGAGGGGGTTTATTGCAAAATAGGAGAGGGGATGGTGTCCCTCTTCTTGGCCACTTGGCCGGCCATGGGAGAGAGAGAGAGAGATGCATTAAATGAGGGGGTTGGTGAGATTATGTGGAGTTGGAATTTTAGAAGAGATTTGAATTTTTGGAAAAAATGGGAAAAGTTTGTGGTTGTGGAGAAAGAGAAATAAAGGAAAAGGAAAAAATGGAAAGAAATTCATAAAGGAAGATATTTACTCTTGGACTTAGAATATAAAATAATGAAAAGACAAGTTCCCGGGTTTAAGTCGAGGATACGGAAAATATTTCGGAAAATACCGAAATCGTCCGAAATTCAAGTATCTCGGAACGACTCGAAAATTTCACCAAAAATCAATAATATATATGAAGACTAATAGTGAAATCCTTTTTAAGAAATACTTTATAGTTTTAAAACTAAAAATCCCGGAATCAGTTAACTACCGACTCCGTTGGAATTTTCATAAATTCATAAAATTCTCAGAAAAGTATTTAAGTAGGGAATATGATTCTAAGAAATAAAGTCTAAAAGACCATCTAGAAATTCCTAACTGTTTGAGAATTAAAATTCCAGGAATCGATCAGCGACACTGGTCGACACCGGTTTTGAAGAAATACATTTAAATTCAGGAAAAATCCAGAAAATCATATAAAATTTAATATATTGGAAAATGATATTTGAAATTGAGATCGGTCAAATACAGGAAGTATATCGAAAATACGATCGAAAAGCTGAATACGCAACTAAGTACGTATTCTGGAAACGGGGTATTACATATTTGATATCTTTAACATTTTGAATCTGAAAATGATTATTGAATAAAAAAATTAGATCTGAAAGTTATCGTTAAAATGCAAGTTAAATCATGTTCTTTGAATATAAGAATAAAAAGTTATGATAACAAATATAAAGGGTGTTAAGCAGATCAGCAGAACTAAAACTGGTTCAAATCTAAAACCCGATATATGTACTTGAAATCCAAACTGGTTAAACCAAAAACCAAACGTATTGAATTTGTGTGTGTGTATATAAGCTTCAAACGTATATAGTATTCTTTAACAAAATAAACTATATGAGTCTACAAGTAGGAGTCTCTGATAGTTGATGTTGAGCAACGTTTGAGCTAGACCCTAATATCCCATGCTTGAGAACTCTTGAGTCATCAATACCTATATCAACCTGAAATTCATTCTTTAACTTCTATTAGTACGAAATAGCTTTTATATGCTTTATTATCATCAAACACATAACCCGGGGATTGTAACCTTTGGACCAACAAGTCCCGTTGATGGGATTTCCTCCACTCGGAGATGGCAAAGCAAGCGCCAGTTTACGGGCTCCTTCTCAGTTAGCCTACGAGCAGTCGTAACCCTCCATTGTGGGATTTCCCCCACCTGGAGTCTGACTAAAATACGTCACTGCTAATGAGATTTTCCCACTCAGAGATGATAGCGAATCTAACTCCGCTGCTGGGATTTTCCCCACTCGAAGACCAAAAGTTTGTAGGTATCACTGATGGGATCTCCCTCACTCGGAAATAACAGCGCAAACTCTCTAAAATCATTCCATATCTAACTAACCATGCCATGGATAGAGATCAACACTCTGAAGAGGTATGGTCATATTAATTACAAAAGTCAATAGTAAAAACAAGTCAGATAAGATCTAAGCATTAACTATTTTCATTCCAAAATTCATTTCCATTCCAAAACATATCCATTCCAAATGTTATTCCATTATATTATTTGATTATATCTGATAAGAGTAATACAATAAATTTCATTTCAACTTTGTGTTTATAATTTTTGAAAAGAAATACAGTAGATTCAGGTTCAGACGCTTCAATCCATCCCGCTAGTCTCGCCTTACCTCCGTACTTAGTGGACATACTCAAAGTCATATTAGGACACCTGCTAGAGGACACCATTCTATTGCTCACGCCACTATCCAAAGATCTCGGTTTCAGTGAAGAGAAGACCAAGAGGTCAGGGTCAGAGAGGATATCTCAACCTGAAACACCTCTTTATTTTCACTCCTCACGACTCTAAAGCAAAACATCAATCGTCACCATCAAATCACAAAACCCTACAATCTCAGTCATAGTGACGCCAAGATCGAAGAGACACATGACTCAACTTTTTGAGAGATTCAGCCGCCCGATGTGACAACTTGTGGCCAGATGTACAATTAATTTTAAAAGATCCGCAATGATCCGAAATTTTTTTTGCACATTCCTCTGCCTACCAGCGTCATAATGAGATTTAATGGCATTGATAACTATTTGAATATCTTTGCTTTCCCGACTTTCTTTCCCCAGCCTCCGACAAGTGGAGAAGAGGGGGCATCTATATCAAAATTTGATCTGCATCAAGATGCTGACACGTGTCCTAACTTTCTAGTGCTTCCCTCTAAGAAATCTACAACTCCCAGAGTCTACCCCGGAGTCTCCGCCATTCCTGGCATCTCAAAGCTACTCTCCGTCCCAAAAACATTCTCAGTCCAGAGCTACATTTCACCGTTCCGAGACCTTTATCTCTCCTAGATCTTTATCACTCCATGATCTTCCCTGCCCCGAAGGTTCCAACTCTAAACCTGAAGCTATAATGACAAATTGTCCCTGATCTCTGCTGATACTTAAGCAACTCCTTCCTCCTCCACGTTCATAACGTGTAATGCCCCTATCAGTGCGGGTAGTTATGGACAATGACAAATTTTTCAGCATGGAATACTAAGTGACCAGCATCGATGATCATAGGCATTATAATAATTCGGCATGTGCAGATTGTGCCGTGACAACAGTTTCTCAATTTCACCTCCATGGCAACATCCACGTCAGGTATATATAATTTTGCTTCTCTGAGGAGAAGGGCATCGCTTTCCTAACCCTTAGAAAACTGCGCTAGGCAATTATTCTCTGTCAGTCTTTCCTATTACGGTTGCAGTTGTCCTCTGCGAGACATTTTCATCTATTATCCTGGCATTTATCCTCTGCTGGTCTTTCTATTCCACCTATGATTCTCACGTCCGAGAGTCTCAAGCTGACACTACACCAATGTTTCTAATTTGAAATGTGTTTTTTTTTTTTTTTTTTGGCTCTTACAGGTGCCATCCGGGAGCGGTCAAATCGCTTATGATGAGTTTGATCCACGATGAGCCAATTTTTATCCACCACAATTGATTGGCATAGGAAGAAAAATCAAAGATTCAGCTTTACAAACTACAGAGTCTCGGAAAATTTTCATCTATTAACTATGATCTGATTAATGTTCACCAATGTTTAAAAGTTTGTGGCCATGGATTTTCCCTTGGCACCTCCCCACAGGCACCGTACAGTGGCATTGACAGGGCAGTGGCCAATTGATAGCAAAAAATTTATTTGTTAGCTTAGTTAGAGGCATATTACTACGTCCAAGATCAAGAACAATGTGTCACCGTAATCTTAATCTAAATTAATTTCTTTGTCGATTTAAATAAATCCATTATCCAATTTCCTTATTATTTAGTGATGGTCTTGGTGTCAGGATCTGCGGAAACTCTTCAACATGAGCTATGAGCCCCATGACGAGGACTAAGAGACACAACTAAAACAAGGCCCTTTGTATTAATTCAATTTATATAGTTTCGCAATCAAACTTAGGACCACGTATGTACTTAGGACCACGTATGTACTTCTGCGATATTAACAGTAGACTTAGCACTAACATCAGTACTCGGGAATCCTCTGAATTCTTGATAGAAAGTTTGAAGCTAACTGATTTAACCATAGGCGAACTCTTCTAATGTGTACATCTCTTTGCTTAAGAGGGACCAAAGTGTTGAAAGCTTTGGGAGGATGTGATAATAAATGCTTTAATTGGATTTGGGAAGCTAATGTGAGCCCAAGGGTGAAATCTTTTTCTGGAAAGTTCAGACATGCTGATTGCCTACTGGGGACCTGCTTGCTCAGAGAGGGTGTTCAACTTCTGTGGAATGTGGTCTATGCAGTAGGGAGTGTGAATCTGCAGAGCACTTACTATGTTCATGCCAGACCTCTTCTCCTATCTGGTCCTGGATCAGTTCTGTATTGGGTGTAAAGGAAGTTTTTGCTGATATCTCTGAGTTGGTTTCTCACTTGGGCTGTGACTGTTGATCAAGGTGTGTCAAAAGGTTTTGCTCAGTCAGTATTGATGTATGAGGGAATCAAATTTGCTGTGTTGGGGTTGAGAGCCAAGAAGATCGGGGTGGAAGGAGATTCATCCACGGTTGTGAGATGGATTAAGGAAATTAAAGGCCCGAGTTGATGGGTGAGTGTTATGCTTTATGATATTTAAGTGTTGTCTCTCTTGTTTGGATTCATGGCGTGTCTCCCATATATTTAGAGAAGGAAGCTCACCTGTTGACTCGGTTGCAAATTTGGTAAAGAAAGGTGAGGATTACTGCTATATTGAGGGTGAGATTCCTGTTGAGTTGACTGCTCTGTTGTTGAGAGATTCTGAAGATAGCGTGTATAGGAGAGTAATTTTTGTTGATCTAATAATTATATCAATAAGATCACATACATGCAATAGTCTCTTTATCAAGATCAAAGGGAATGAGGGTTTAAGTATACCTGATTCCATCATGAAAAGGATGCCGAAGGTTGCACGATCTCGAGGACGCCAGAGTTGAGCGAGGGGACTCTTCTCTTCAGCCACCAAGTTCTCTTTTTGATCTTTAGAGGAGATGAGAGGCCTCCAAGAGAGAGAGATCCGGCCTTGATATATTGGTGGACGAGAGAGAATCCTACCCATGATATATATAACATCAAGAAATCCTAATTCAACTCATCATAGATCTAGAAAATTGATTGAGAATACGAATTTTACACGTGTAGATGAGTCTCACATCTTAATTTAAATACACTTATGGCTAAGTGTAATTGAAACGTGTCTAGATCCAAACAATTAGGTTTGATCAATTTTTTATTGGGTCTAACAACATAGACTTATAGAGATGGGTGTATAAATCCAATTAGACTTGTGTAGGTCCATATTAATTTAGACTCTAATCCAAATAAGTCTAATAATCTCCCACTTAGGCCAACAAGTCATCCTAGAAGGATGTTATACATAACTTTATGGTACCAAAATTTTAACCGTCAGTAACCACATTTCAAAACAATCTGATTCATTAAGTGTCCTACCTGAAAATGCACCTAGAGGGGGGAGGGGTGAATAGGTGTATTAGATAATCTAAGACAAATGATGCAAAATTAAAAACTAATTGCAACACACTATGTGTAAGCAAAGAGTGTAGCCGAATTTCCGGTGACGGGCTATAGATTATATCCTCTAGATTCTTATAAATAAGAGTTAGGTGTTATATGAAGCTCTCTTGGTTCAACACAAGTATGGACACACATACATTACCAAGCATATAAGTGATATGAACAATATAAAGCAATGCAAGATATAAGAGATATAGAGTTTTGAGATAGTGGATCAAACGCAAACACCGAGATATGTTTCGAGGTTCGAGCCACTGCTATACGTCCACACCTTCACACAGAAGGATTTCTACTATGTCCACACAGGACCTCCCACACAGGGAACCTCCACCGAGGAATTTGCAAGTACAAGGTAAGGAGTACACAACTCCTCTCTCCAACACAACCAACTCTACACAAGAGGCAAGGCACAAAGCCAAAACAACAATCACCTTCACACAAGAGGGATAAAGGCACAAAGCCAAACCACAACCTCAATCACCTCCACACAAAGAGGGATAACCATAAACCCAAAGTAAAACCACCTCTACACTATATGGATATGCACAAAGCCAAAAGCAATGAAAGATTACAACTTGGTGATCACAATAGACCACAAACAACTCTTGGTGATCTCAATAGACCACAAACTATATTTCCCACAAAAACAAGATCCTATAGATAGAATAGAGATGATAGCTCAAGTGTGAGAAAAATAAGGTATTTGGAAACAAATCACAAAGAAAAATACTAGAAGAAGATAGAATCAAAAATCAAATCAATTTCTCAAAGACTCTATTTTTCTTTGATTTTTTCAACCCTTGAAAACAAATAAAAGATAAATCTTTTTGGCACAAAAACTCTTCAAAAACTTGCTGCTAAAACACTTGTATAAATGGAAAAATTTGCTCTTAAAATTCTTGTTAAAAACAGCCCAAGAGTACCCCTTTATATAGGCCCCAAACAAAAGAGTCGTTGGCAGCCTGAAAGGTCAAAAATGACCTTCCGGTCGACCGGTCGGTCAGCCGGCGCGACGATCATATTTCTGACCGTTGTGCCTTCGGTCGACCGTCCGGTTGACCGGTGCCACCCGAGCATGGGTGGTTTCAGTCGGTCGACCGCGCGGTCGTCCGGCCTACTTGTCTGGCCTGTGCACGTTTCTCGTGCACATCGGTCGACCAGCAGATCGGCCGCCAGTGTGGTCTGGCTGGGTTTTTCAGAACTTTAACTTAACCATTTTAATTCCAATAAAATCCCATAAAATCCTATAAATTCTACAAAAATAAGTTCTTGTAAGATATTTGAATAACAATTATGTGTAACCAAAAATCAACACACATTATAAACCATTTTAACCATTTTTGTGATATAAAATATTTGGCCTTAAACAAAAACCGTATTTTTTGAAACCAAACTTTGAAATAGAAATCCGATTTTTCAAAAACTTGTATAAATACAAAAACAAGATATTTAACTCTTTTGAAGCATATTGTATATGGATAGAATCCAATACACATGTAATGTATATATTTATATTTTTGACATAAAATCCAAAATAAGTTTTGTTAATTTCAAAACTCTAAATACATGAAATAGACCATCAAAATAAGTTTTTCTAAATATGTGAAACATATATGTATATAGATGAAATTTAATATACATTAAACCATGTAAACTTGTTTTGATTCTATCTATTCATGAAAACCATATATATGTGAATTTGAAATCCAAACCGGTTAAACTGAAAATCAAACATATTGAACTTGTGTGTATGTATGTGAACTTGAGCATATCAACACTAGTCTATCTTTACACAAGATCTAAAAAAAATACAAACCGAAGTCTTCTTGTAGAACTCCTTCTCCAAGCCGACTCGATTCAAACACGATCTAACGAGCTTGACTCCATATGAGTACTAGATGCGAACTTGACGCGCGAGCTCTTGAATCAACATGTGTTAGCTCCCAAAACTCCTTTGTTAAAACTAAACACCTACTAATATCTTGATCAATAACTGAAACTATGTAAACACAAGATTATTAGTAAACTACCTTCATAAGTTAGTCATCATCAAAACTAAGGTGAAAAGCCTCTGGGCTAACAATCTCCCCCTTTTGATGATGACAAAACTTATGAGGTTATATATATATATATATATATATATATATATATATATATATATATATATATATATATATATATATATATATATATATATATATATATATATATATATATATATATGCATCCATTAAGGATAGGCTTCCTAGAAGCTCCCTCTTAACATATGCATAAACAATAAACATATAAAGATATGCAATGAAGCTCAAGATACCAATAAAATAACATATATGCATAACATATAGTAAAACATGCATATATAATCTTCAATTATTCTCCCCCTTTTTGTCACTCATCGACAAAGGGGTGAGAATAAACAAACAATAAACATATCTTAAAAATAAAATTTTGATACCAATAAACACAATCAATTGAAAGAACCAATTGAAAGAAATAATCTTTTTATGAATTGATACCAATAAAAAGATATGATATTAATTGAAAGTAACACCAAATTTTTAGGTAAACGTTATATTCATTTTGCAATAAGGATACCAATTGAAAATAATACCAATTTAAAATTTTTGATACCAATATTGAAAATGTAAGCATATACCAAAGTAAATATTTTTCATCATAAAGACTGGGAGTAAGATACCAACTGAAAAGTAAAACCAATTGAAAGATAAAATAAGAATTTTTCTCCCCCTTTATGAAATACCAATAAAAACATTACATAAGCTTGTATATGATACCAATTGAAAAATAATTGACATTAAGGACTAAATCAAGCTTAGTAAAAAATAATTGTGCTAAAAAGTATGGCATATATATTTAAAGAACAAGAAAATATCTTATATATATATATATATATATATATATATAATATATATATATATATATATTATATATATCAGAGTAATATAATTTTTCTTTAGACATGATCCATACATATATAGAAAACATGAGTATACAAACATATGAAATATCATAAAGATCATGTGTATAACTCATACCTATCACCCTTTCATGCACATGTTTGAAAGATATTCAATAAGGGTATACAAGGCATGATCGCCCATCCAACCGCCCTTTGAAGGTAGGGGTTTTCAAAAATAAGCTTTGAAGATATTTTAACATGTTTGAAAACTCTACCAATTGAAGAATAAAGATTAGTTTAAAGATAATTTTGAAAACTAGTATGAAATCTTTCAAGTAAGGAATAAAAAAAGAATATATCTATGAGATCATGAAAATCACACAATAATTGACACTCAAAGTCTATAAAGCACATATATGCTTATGAAACAAAAATCATGAGTAAACACCAAACATAGAGTGTATGAATCATGTAATCATCAAAATCGTAAAAATAAGACATTGAAACTCATATAAACAAGAAATCATCAAAACTAAATACGCTTCAAGGTATATGTATATTTTGTTGAAACTATAAGTATATATATATATCCCAAACATAAACGAGTCCAAAAAAAATTTTATATGAAAAACAAGTGACTCTAAGATATACATGTATATTCAATAGTTTTAACAAAATTACTATATACATGAAGATAAATACATTTTTATGAAAACATGTACACAACTAGGGAAAACAAGTATAAATGAAAGAATCATCAAAACTAAGTTATACATGTATAAGTAATGAGTATAAATGAGCAATAAAGGACAAACACATAATACCAAATGTATCTCACTACTTGTATAAGTATATACACAAGTTTTAATGAAAAGTTCATTTAAACATGTAATCAAAACAAGAAGTGCAAAATCATAAACAAGCATGATCATTTGGTAAATGCACGTGCTTTAGAGTTAGGATATACACAATAATTAAACAATAGTGAGAACACAAAATATGAATTCATATGAACGTGGGTGTATCTCAAATACTACATATGTATATCACAAGTCTAATTAACATGGCATTTAACACGATAATCATGAAAAATAAAAACATGCTAAAAGTCTAATGAGGGCATGTAAATAAAATAAGGAGTTAGAGATAGTTACCAAAACCAATAGGAGTAATCTCCAGATCTCCAAATCATCGTGGTCCTCCCATCAAACTTTCCTTGAAAGTGATGCATCCAAAAGTGTCACCATTTATCTCGGAACGCATCCACCATCAAGGCACCAACACCTCTCACGTCATGTGAGAGCCCACAACCTACATCAAATACAATAGGGGTGGATTCTGATACCTATACCTTATTGGATCCATGAGGGTTAGCACCTTTTCTGACCCAAACAAATTTGTTTGTAAAATTTGAATTATGTATTCTATCATAACAAAATTTTGCAAGATGGCCCGTACGTCCACAATGTGTATAACTGTACGCATGAGCATAGCATCATGGGTGTGTGCATGATGAGGGTATGTATGCCGTGATTTGTGTGCATGCATATGAGGAGCATGTTTCTTGCGAAACATGAATTCCAATTTTCTTGTGATCCATAGCACATTGGCTCAAAGTGAAGCCCAAACAATCTACATTTTTCTTCAATATGCAAATATCATTATTAATACTTGAAAAAGAAGTGGAGCATGCAATAGGTTTATCAATGGAAGATGAATTTATAGTAGCATGACAAACATGTGAATCTAAATCATTTTTCAAAATTTTATTTTCTTTTGAAATAATTCCAATTCTTTTGAAATTAAGTAAATTTTATTTTCAAAGAATTGTTCTCTTTTAAAACAATATCGAGTTTTGAAGACAAAACCTAATTTTTTTCTAAACATCATCACAATCATTTTTATTCTTTAAAATTTTGTTTTTATTAGGGCAAGTTGGGATTTCGAGGAGTCCCTTTCATTTGAAATCTCATCCCTCTCTTACAAAACCAAATCAAGCTTTGTAAATAAAATTTTATTTTCTTCTTTTAATTTAAAGCTTTTTCTTTTTCAAAACTTTGTACTTTTCAAGCAAGTTTTCACAAAATAATGAAAGTTCTTCATTTAAGGCATCGACATCCATATAGTCATCACCTGAAGAACTAGCACTATCATCTAGTAGAGTATCCAGGTTTACCTCAAGGGAGTCATTCCCTTGGACCATGAAGCAAGCTTGATCGGCCTCATCTCCACTAGATTCTCTCTCCACATAATTTATCGTTTGTAGCTTGAGAGAGGTCAAAGTATTCCACACTACAAAAGCGGAATCACAATAAGAAATAATAGAGAGATAATCTTTGCTAAGAGTGTGCCTAAGTGCCACTAAGGCTTGTGCATTAGCCTCTATATACTTGTCATTACCAAGATAAGATTTCTTGGTAGTGGTAAGGTAAACATGCATTCATAGGGTTTTAAGGTATATGGACATCTTAACTATCCAAATATCAATGTTGGTAGCATCATACATGGGAGGGGTCATGAAATCCATAGGTGTATAAACTATATATGTGCAAATGCGAATACTAGATTAGTAAGCCAAGATCTCACTCCTAGGTGGTTAAACCTAATATCATGAGCGTAAGCTCTGATACCAATTGAAAATACACCTAGAGGGGGGTGAATAGGTATATTAACTAATCTAAGACAAATGATGCGGAATTAAAAACTAATTGCAACACGCTATGTGTAACCAAAGAGTATAGCCGAATTCCCGGTGACGGGCTCTGGATTATCTCCTCTAGATTCCTCTAAATAAGAATTGAGGTGCTATATGAAGCTCTCTTGGTTCAACACAAGTATGGGCACACATGCAATATCAAGCATATAAGTGATATGAACAATATAAAGCAATGCTTGATATAAGAGAGATAGAGTTTAGAGATAGTGGATCAAACGCAAACACCGAAATATGTTTCGAGGTTCGAGCCACTGCTTTACGTTCCCGCATTCACACAGAAGGATTTTCACTATGTCCACGCAGGACCCCCACACAGGGAACCTCCACCGAGGAATTTGCAAGTACAAGGTAAGGAGTACACAACTCCTCTCTCCAACACAACCACCTCTACAGAAGAGGCAAAGCACAAAGTCAAAACAACAATCACCTCTACACAAGAGGGATAAAGGCACAAAGTCAAACCACAACCTCAATCACCTATACACAAAGAGGGATAAGCACAAACCCAAAGTAAACCACCTCTACACTAGAGAGATAGGCACAAAGCCAAAAGCAATGAAAGATTACAACTTGGTAATCACAATAGATCACAAATAACTCTTGGTGATCTCAATAGACCACAAACTATATTTCCCACAAAAACTAGGATAGAGATGATAGCTCAAGTGTGAGAAAAACAAGGTGTTTGAAAAATAAATCACAAAGAAAAATACTTGAGAAAAATACTAGAAGAAGATAAAAACAAAGATCAAAACCAATTTTCCAAAGACTCTATTTTTCTTTGATTTTTTCAACCCTTGAAAACAAATAAAAGATAAATCTTTTTGACACAAAAACTCTTCAAAAACTTGCTGCTAAAACACTTGTATAGATGAAAAATTTTGCTCTTAAAATCCTTGTTAATAATAGCCCAAGATGACCCCTTTATATAGGCCCCAAACAAAAAAGCCGTTGGCAGCCTGAAAGGTTAAAAATGACCTTCCGGTCGACCGGCACAAGGTCATATTTCTGACCGTTGTGCCTCCGGTCGATCGGCGTCACCCGAGACATGGGTGGTTTTAGCCGGTCGACCGCGCGGTCGACCGGCCTACTTGGCTGGCCTATGAATGTTTCTCGTGCACATCGCTCGACCGGTCTGGTCGACCGACCACTGGTCCGGTCGACCGCCAGTGTGGTCTGGCTGGGTTTTTCAAAACTTTAAACTTAACCATTTTAATTCCAATAAAATCCCATAAAATCCTATAAATTTCACAAAAATAAGTTCTTGTAAGATATTTGAATAACAATTATGTGAGACCAAAAATCAACACGCATTATAAACTATTTGAACCATTTTTGTGATATAAAATATTTGGCCTTAAACAAAAACCGTATTTTTTGAAACCAAACTTTGAAATGAAAATCCGATTTTTTCAAAACTTGTATTAAATACAAAAACAAGATATTTAAACTCTTTTGAAGCATATTGTATATGGATAGAATCCAACACACATGTAATGTATATATCTATGTTTTTGACATGAAATCTAAAATAAGTTTTGTTAATTACAAACTCTAAACACATGAAATAGATCATCAAAATAAGTTTTTCTAAATATATGAAGCATATATGTATATAGATGAAATCTAATATACATTAAGCCATGTGAACTTGTTTTGATTCTATCTATTCATGAAAATCATATATATGTGAACTTGAAATCCAAAACCGGTTAAACCGAAAATCAAACATATTGAACTTGTGTGTGTGTGTGTGAACTTGAGTATATCAACACTAGTCTATCTTTACACAAGATCTAAACAAAAACACAAACCGAAGTTTTCTCGTAGAACTCCTTCATCAAGTCGACTCGATCCAAACACGATTCAATGAGCTTGACTCCATATGAGAGTTAGATGCGATCTTGATGTGCGAGCTCTTGAATCAACATGTGTTAGCTCCCAAAACTCTTTTGTTGAAGCTAAACACCTACTAATATCTTAATCAATAACTGAAACTATGTAAACACAAGATTATTAGTAAACTAACCTTCATAAGTTAGTCATCATCAAAACTAAGGTGAAAGGCCTCTGGGCTAACACTACCGAACTTGGCGATCGTTATCTTCTGTACAATTGAGGTAGGATTTTTCACATCACAAGTTTCAGAACCTTTAATGACATAGATCAAATGTGAACGTGTGTCATGAAAATGTCCTTTGATCAAATAAAGTACAATTTCAACTGGTTTTCACTTTATGACTCCAACGAGTCTAACCTTATGACTCCAACGAGTCTATCTTATGACTCTAACAAGACTAACATTATAACTCTAGCGAGTCTAACTGCTAACAAACTCAAATGCGCAAATTAAACTCAAAAGGACTTTAAAGATAGCAATTATCACTTTATTATCAAAATCAACAAATATACATAAAGTGCACTGAGAAATAATGCATGTTACATAAAATTATCCACTCACACTAAACCAGGATATCATCCTGACTAGCCATTCTCATATGAGAAATATACTCTAAGAAGACTTTAGGTGGAGTCCCTTAATGAGTGGATCTATAATATTAAAAATAGTACTAACACTCTCAACAGACACAATGTGATTTTAAATTTTATTCTTGATGACAAAAACTTAATGTCGATATGTTCCGACTTTGCTGAACTCTTGTCACTATTGCAGTAGAGCTTATAGCTCTTATTGTCACAGTGTAGCTGTAATGACCTCTCGACTAAATCTATCATCTTCCTGAAAAATATAACCTGAAATGGACTTCCTATTGTCGATACATCTAGCATAATCTAAATCTGTATATCTGATCAGCTGCAACTGATCAGATTTCATGTAGTCTTCAGTAGATATCGCATTACCTTCTTGGCAGTCTTCTAGTAATCAATCTCATGATTGATCAAGTATCTGCTAAGTTTCTCAATGGTATATGCTATGTCTGGACGGGTACAAACTTAAGCATACATCAGACTTCCAACCACTGATGCATATGGAATGTCTTTCATTTGCTATTTCCGTAGGTCGTTCTTGGGACATTGGAATAGACTCAACTTACTCCCCTAGAGCAGTTCGTCATACCACATCTATCTAACACCTTATCGATATAGGCCTTTTGTGATAAACCTAATATTTCACGTGTCCTGTCACGTTGAATCTGGATGTCTATCATAAAAAAAATGTCTCTAAGATCATTTATCTCAAAATTCTGTAAGAGAAAATTCTTGGTCTCAAGTAAAAGAACTATACCATTACTTTCTAGTAGAATGTCATCCACATATAGCACAAGAAATTAAATCTACTCAAATTCATGGTAAATGCATTGATCATCTACATTCTCCTTAAAATCAAAATCGGATATTACTTGATCAAATTTCAAATAACATTGACGGGATGCTTGCTTTAGACTATAAATAGATTTCTTTAATTTGTAAACTAAATATTACAAACCTTTGGCTTCTAAATTGTCTGATTGTACCATATAGATTTCTTCCTTAATATCACCATTAAGGAAGACAATCTTAATATCAATTGGTGTAACTCTAGGTCGAAGTGGGTCACTAGTGCCATGATAATTGTAAAAAAATCCTTCATGAAAAACAGGGAGAAAGTCTCCTTATAGCCAATGCCCTCTATTTGAGTGAATCCCTCTGCGACAAAATGTGCCTTATACCTTTCGACATTGTCTTTTGAATCCCGCTTAGTTTTGAACACCCATTTACATCCAATCGGTTTCTTTCCTTTAGGCAACTCTACTAAATCCCAAACATTATTGTCTTTTATGGATTTTAACTCATCTTTCATGGTATTTGACCACTTATTGGAGTGAATGTTGAGTTTGACTTCATTCAAGAATGTGAGGTCATCCTCTAGCCCTTTGTGAAACTCATGCTCTTGAAGATAAACTATAGATTCATTTACAACGACTGATCTTCTCTCCCCAGTTGATCTCCTAGGCACTTGTGGTTGAGAATTTTTAGGTTCTACCTCATCAGTAAGATCTACTTTAGGATGAACTATATATGTACCTTATAAGAGTACAACTGTATTTTCATGCTGAAGTGGAACAACTACTTCATCATTTGAAAAAGTTGTCATGAATATAAGAATATGTTCTTTTTCAAATGTGAAACCCTTATATAGTTGACTCTCATTATTCTGAATACCCTAAAAACGTTAGCATTATCTGTCTTTATGTTCTTAGTGAAGGAACAGTAAAACCTAAAGCTTCTATACTCTCAGAATACCCTACGAATGAACAACTAACTGTCCTTAAGTCTAACTTCTTGTCATATGGTATATATAGCCGAGCTTCCGCTGGACAACCCCAAACATGTAGATGCCTAATACTGGGAGATTTCCCAGTGCATAACTCATATGGGGTTTTAGTTACTGTTTTGCTAGGTACTTTATTAAGGAGGTAGACAACCGTCTTTAAGGCTTCACTCCATAATAACTCTGGTAGAGTAGTGTGAGCTATCTTACTCCTAACCATGTCTTTTAGTGTGTGATTTCGTTCTCAGCAACACCATTCTGACGAGTTGTCCCTGACATGGTGTACTAAGCGACATGCCACACCCTTTCAGGAATTGACAAATGGTCCTAGACATCTACCTGATCCGTAGAATTTGTCATAGCACTCACTATCACGATCAGATCTAATGGCTTTAATCTTTATATTCAGTTGATTTTCAACTTCACCTTTATAGATTTTAAATATGTTCAGTGGTTGAGATTTCTCATGTAATAAGTATTGGTACCCATAACGAGAATAATCGTTTGTAAAAGTGATGAAATATTTGTGACCATTCTAAGAAGTTGTATGGAATGGACCACAAATGTATATATACACCAAATCTAAGACACATGAACTCCGTCTAGCACCAAAATTTCTAATATTTCTTTAATTAATGTTTGCTTAGTGTCTAAGCTAGTCACAAATAAAGATTCAGTATATGAAGCATAAAGTTTCAATTTATATAGCCAACAATCAAAATTATAGTACTAATAACTTTAGATTTGAAAAGTAGACTAATCATTTCATTACCAAGAGTGACAATAAAACCAGACCTGTCTAACAATGAAATAGAAATATGATTATGCCTAAAAAGATGGTACATATAAAGTCTAATCCAAATCTAAAACAAAAAACCAGAATCTAATCTAAACCTACAAACTTCGACATTTTCAACTGCAACTTTATTTTCATCACCCATGTATAAGTATCGCTCAGCTGGGCTGGCCTTTTTTAGGTTTGAAAGTTTCGCATTGAATCGCTTATACGAATTATCTATCCACTATGTATGGGGTGGCACTAAAGCTAAATTAATTTCAGAACTAACATAAATATGAGATACCCTTTTTAATTAACCATTTCAGATACTTTATGCAATATTTTTTTGAGGTGGCCTACCTTCTTGCAGAAGAAGCGTGTAATGACATTGTGCTTCTTCTCCTGCACTTTTTTCACTTAGGATCAACAAATGTAGTAGTGTTTATGTTTCTCCATTTAGTTATACTTTTTATTTTCTTATTAGAAGTGTTATCATGGATGTTAAGTGAGCACTTTCAGTTTTTCTTGTTTCAATTTCTCTTCTTTTCAGACACAGTGACTGATGAGCTCAATGAGACTCCACTTTTTCCTTTGAGTATTATAAATAATCTTGAAAAAGGTTATACAGTATAAGAAAAGAGATCAGAATGAAATACAGTAGAATTTTTTCAGAGAGTTTCAATTTCAGTGCCTTTAGTTTAGAAACAAGATTGGACATTTCTATTATATACTCCCTTATGTTTTCTTTACTGTTGTAGCGCATATTTATCAGCTTGCTAAGATGCGTGCTGGCCTCAACTTTATCCGATTTAATAAACTGATCGGCTACTTCAGCTAGAAAACTCTTAGCATTGGCTTTATCAGGCATAGAATCCCTAATAGTTATAAGAATAGTGTGCTTTATGATCATTAGACACATCCTGTAAGACCTCTCCCACTTATCATAATTGGCCTTTTTCTTTAACTGAACTTTTGTTAGTCATAGTAGGGGTCCATCAGTTCTTAAGGTGTAGTTTAGGTCCATGAATCCAAGAACGATCTTTTACGTGATTTTATCACTCTTTAAAGTTTGTACCATTCAATTTAGACTGCATAAACGTACATTTTCTCATCAATTTAACATAAATATTGCATTTAATAAATTCTACTGTAATAGTCATAAAAAATTAAATTTTAGAAAATGCAACCAGTTTATTCGATAGAGCTGCCCGCCAAACTTTCAGAACAAGTTGTGTCTCTTTATGCCAACACTATACTGGCCCAATATAGATACCCTAAAGTCTAAGTCCTATGTAAGAGAACAATCTTCCTTTGAGTCGACTGTCCCTTTATAGGATTGGTCCCAAAGTTTAAGTTATCTATATCCACCATATAATATATGTAATGACCCGGCCATAATGCCAACCTTCCTTTAGCCTGATTGCCACACACATGGGCCACACAATCTACGCATGTAGATTCTTGTTCCGCCGTCGGACTAGTTGATGAAGGTAATGCAATATGGGCCTATAATATGGCAACCTTCCTTTGGGCTGATTACCATACACCAAGATTCTCCCATTGGCATTACGCACATCAAGTATCTGACTTCGTACATAATTCGGCCAAACAATTATCTTCCTTTGGGTTGGCTATTGTCCAGGTGAACTATATACGCAATTAAATAAGCTCTTTTATAAATTCTTTAACTTGAACATATATGTATCTTTATCTGTGTGTTATCAGTTATAGTAATAATCAATATTCCTTATGTTAGAGCAATATAAGCAATATAATAAGTAAGATGAAGCGGAAGAATGTAAGGATATATATTACCATGGTAAACAAACACTTCAACACCTTCTTTATGTTAATTAACTACTGTTTTGTCATGTCTAGCGCTTTAATACTATAGTGCTCGTCAAGAGCTTCGAAACGACAATTCACATGCTCAAAAAAGAGGTCGGATGAGCCCGAATGACTAATAGAAGTTTCTATTGGTAAAACGGATCTGTAGTGCTTATCGGGTCTGGTTCAAACCCGACCCACAATGGTTAAGTTATGGGTTTCCTTAATGGGTCGGGTTTAATAAACTGAATAAAATCTGATTAGTTTAATATGAGATTATTTAAGATTAAATTTCTTTATTTGAATAGAATTCTACCCCAAAATTTTCTTAATAGGTAGAATTATATCTCATTCCTAACTCAAAATTAATCTCAATAATCCCAAATAAATTTAATTTGAAGTTGATTAGGATTAGACTTCTTCATTAAATCAAAGTCCTAATTTCAACTCTAATCAAACTTAATAACCTCAAATTAAAAAAAAAACAAATAAAACCCAAACACAATTTTTTTTTTTTGCCAACAGACCATGGAAGAGAGCCTCTGTTCTCATGTCAAAGACATTTTTTTTTCCCTCACTGTTCGTGCACGCATGTAGGCGTGTGCCTACATGCATGCGCTTGCATGCATGCAGACGTCTTGATACAATGCGCCTAGATGCATGCAGGTTATGTTGATTTTTTTTTTTTTTAATTTCAAAAAATCCAAAATAGTAACACATAGAAAATTGATCCAAAAAAGTATATACATGAATTCAATTTAATCATCTCAATTTAATTCAATTATTTGAGACGCAAAAAATAATCTTTATTGAATTAAATAAAAAGATTCATAATTTTAATAGATCGAGGTCAAGATTTTACTTTATATCTCGATGATCCAATAAAGAGGAGGCTCTGATACCAATTGGCTGGATCTAATAATTATTCCAAATAAGATCCCATACATGCAATAGCTTTTTTATCAAGATCAAAGGGAATGAAAGATTAGGCATACTTAATTCCACCATGAAAAGGATATCGAAAGTTGCACTATTTCGAGAACGTCAGAGTTGAGGGAGGAGACTCTTCTCTTCAGCCACCAAGTTCTCTTCTTGATCTTTAGAGTAGATGAGAGTCCTCCAAGAGAGAGATTAGGTCATGATAGATTGGTGGTAGAGAGGGAATCCTACTCATAATGTATATAACATTAAACAATCCTATTTCAACTAATCATAAATCTAGACTCTTGATTTATAACACGAGTTTCACACGTGTAAATGAGTCTCACATCTTAATTTAAATACACTCATGATTAAGTGTAATTGAAACGTGTCTAAACTCAAATCATTAGGCTTGATCAATTCTTTATTGGGTCCAACAACATAAGTTTATAGAGACGGGTGTATAATTCAATTACACTTGCGTAAGCTCAAATTAATTTAGACTCTAATCTAAATAAGTCTAACATTGAGCGTGAGATTCCTGTTGAGTTGAATGCAATGTTAGGCGTGTTGGGTTGCAAGGAAGTGGGCGGAAGTAAGGAAATAGGGAAGTATAATTGCTCACTTCTCTATCTATCCAAACACCGGAAAAGGAAAATAAGAAAACTTCTTTTCCTTTTCTCTTTTCTCTTTTACACAACTATTTTCTCACTTTCATAGTGTTACAGTTAATTTGTAGTCATGTAAATCTCATTTGTAATAAGTTGTAGCGCAAAACAATTAATTTTTTGATTATGTAAATCTCACATGCATTCTAATTACAGTTCATTTTTATTTTTTCTTAATTAATTTTTATTTTAATATTATTTTGTAGTCAACTCTGTGGTAAACTTTTCCATTTCCACTTTCACTTTACCATCCAAACACTGGAAAAGACATAACATTTTTCAAATCATACTTCCTAACAATATTCAAACACCAAAAAACTTACTAACTAATTCCTAAGTTCTAAAGGGAACTATTATCACTTCCTCACTTCTTCACTTTCTCACTTTCACCCTTAACCAAACAGACCCGTTGTTGAGAGATTCTGAAGATAGCGTGCATAAGAAGAGTATTTCTCTCTTGAAAGTGGTGAAAGCTACATTGGACTAATGCTATTAATGGGTGTCACTTCTACAACATCAACCTCATCTGAAATATATCGCATCTGGATATTAATTTTTCTGTGTCTCACACGAAGACGAGTTATACAACTGGATTGATCTTATATAAAATTGGCTGTATTCGTCGTCTTATAAGATTAAGACCACTGTTTTAGACCCTCAATTCCCACTTAAAAATCATACTTGCATAACTACACCACTAGAAATGCCACAGTTGCCGTAGTCCCATCACATCAAACAATGCCCATTCAGTTCATGAGTGGATGCCGTTTTTCATTATCAGATTGAATGAGAAATAATTGGATCCACAAAACAATTTCAGCAAACACATTTCATCATGGGTAATGATCAGTTTGGGCCAATTAAACGGGCCTTCACTAAAGTTTTCACTATTGCTTGCTCCTTGTAGCCTTATTCATTATCATACAGTGGTGAGAAAGGTGAAGTGTAGAGTGCGGAGTAAAGCGAGTTACCAGAACAATGGGCGTGGCCGATCATTTTGTGGCAGTGGGAAGGGCGTGTCGGAAGTGGCAGCGGTGGCCGTAAGGGCAGTCACCGCCGGCGCCCATCATGCGGCAGAGCTGGGTCTTGTACCTCGGGTGTCGGATCACCGGCCGGAGCTCCTGAATCCCGTGGGCGAATTGGCAGCGGTCTTCGTACGGACACCAGCCCTGCTGTCCCCATTTGTTGCAGAGCTCGGTTTTGGCTGTGCCCTGGTTGTAGACCTCCACCTCCACCTCACCTGATTCCTTGTCACCTCCCTGAAAATTTTGGAAATTGCATAAAAGTTATATACTATTTTAGCATACTGAATCTAAGAAAAAGCTACGAGGGCTAAATAAACACAAAATTACGGCAATAAATAATAGTTAATTGCGTGTTGAGTTCCACCAAAATTCACAATTTCCAGGGAGCCGGTAATTGATTCCAATGACAAAAAGTTGCACAGTTATAGGATGAAGTGAACAATTAAAGTCCTATACTACTTCAAGTGAAATGTGATGCAGGCATCTATGGTTGCAGTCTTGCAGGGAAATTTACTTGTAAATTCTAATATGCAATTTAATTTTTTTTTTAAATTTTAAACAGGCTTATATGCGAAAACTTAAAATAACAGACAGCTCATTTGAATTTTGAAATGATTTATGCTAGGGGGCAGGATTCAAGTGTAGCTTACGAGCGCGGGAGAAGCTGGGAGGCGTAGGCGGTGGACCTCACCGGGAGGCGGTTGGTTAAGCGCCAAGAACCCGCGCGATCGAATGGAAATGCTCTTCGGCACTCTGCCAACACGAGCTCCATCGGATCCGGATCCCGATCCCGAACCGGATCCAGATCCTGACTCCACTCCCGATCCCGATCCGGACCCGGACGCGGACCCTGATCCGCCTGGGGACTCAAAATCTAATCCAATTTTTTCCCCGCCGGCGACCTTCTTCTCCCCTTTCTTCTCAACCCTCGCCGATCGCACACCAGGCGAGAGTCCGATCACCACTGCTCTCGCTCTCTCCGCCATCTCCTCATCCTCGATCAGAAGCTCGAGCTCCAGATTCTCGGCGGTCAGCTGCAGGTTCTCCAGGCGGAGCAGCTCGACGGTGGTAACCGTATCTTTGAGAAGGCGGGAGCACTCGTTGTAGCGGTTAACCATCTGCTGGAGCTCGCACAGGGCCTTATGCTTCTCGATCTCCAACCAGTCGGTGAGGTTACCGCCAGCCTCGGAATGGGGAGTGAAGTCGCCATCGGCGTCGTCCTCGGAGCAGCAGGACTGTGGAGTGGCGCTGAAGGACCTGCGTGAAGACGACGGTGGAGTGATCTCGCCTCCATCCATTGCGTGGAACGCTCTGTATTGGATCAAAACCTTTGGAATTAGAACGAGAATTGAAGGATTTGAAGGAATTGAAGGAATCAAGAATCTATTCTACTCAATTTTGTTAGGAGCTCTCTGTTTTCGGTGAATTTTTGAATTAGAACGAGATTTGAACGATTCAGTTTGAATTCAAGAATCTGGATCTGAATTTTTTTGAAGTAACGAGAGGGGGGGAGAGAGAGACCGTTACCTTTTCTCAGTTTGGGAGCTCTCACTCTCGGATCTTTGGGGAGAAGGAGGCGGATATTTATAGGCTCGAAATGGAGGGAAACGTGAGGACGACGAAAAAAAGACAATTTTAACCTTCTTTTTTCCTTGTTGAATTTTAAACTTGAAAACTTTCTTAGCTCAGTCGGTTAGTGCAACCGTACAGTCAGCGAGAGGCCTTGCGTTCCGCTTCCAGGGGGCCGTTTGTTTCACGGAAAAGTCCGTAATTCGTAAATAACATACAACTCAATTATAATTACGGCGTTTGTTTAGACTGTAATTTGTAAAAAATTTACACAACCCAATTACCACTCACTTGCAATCCAATTATCACTCACTTACAGCCCAGTTACAGTTAATTTTGTGATCATGCAAATTTGTATTATTTTTTATGTTAATATTAATTTTTTTAATATTTAACATTTTTAATATTTATTTACAATATTAAAACTTTTTAAATCACCAAATAGTTAATTTTGTGGTCAATTTTTTCGCTTACGACATACATATTACGACAATCAAACACCGTAAAACACAATACACTTTTCCACTTACAACTTTATATTACCAATCAAACACCATAAAGCTTACATACATGTAACTCATTTATAACTGTAAAAGATTTTACCAATTACTACTTACAAATACGACCAATTACGATAATCAATGGAAGCGCACTTGGTTTAATTTTACATTTTCTAACTTTTTTTTTATTTCAATTTATTTTTTTAACTTCAATTCCTGCTCCTTTTGGAATTATAAATAAAATTTCACCCTGGCCTACTTATTATTTGACTTGGATGTGAATGATGTAACGCTTCACGTTGAGGATGCCCCAGATAATGTTAAAACTCAAGAAATTTAATCGCACACTGAAAGAATAAAACATTAAGATCACCATCCGCATCGCAAAGTCCATAAACAAATTTATGTGCTGGTAAAGGTCTTGCTGAACAAATTCGGGGTGCAGATGGATGGGATACGAAGCGGATATTGATATTTTCATATTCATGTTTGTTTTCTTCAGTGATATATATATATATATATATATGGGTTACTGTACCTCAGCCGATGGCTGAGAGAGTTTGTCAGCCGGCAGTGACGTGCCTGAATATATGCCAAATATCGGCCGCAGAGTGTAGGCGCCAAAAAAATCAAAAAATCCCGCCTAAACAATCGTGAATCAAATTGACAAAAATACCCCTTTTTTATTTCTAAACTGGTATAAACTCATCCACAAACAAAATTACCTTAAAAAATTTTCAGTTGGATATATCTACAGTTATAAAATTCGTAATTCTACTACATCGAAAATATAATAGAAAAAATATTTAGATCAACATAATGTAAAATAAGTAGAAGCATTGAAAAGTAAAAAACATGTCATAGTCGCAAACTTAATACAATATAACTTTCAATTTTATGTGACGACTGCGACACTAGTCACAGTCATAGTATAACAAAACTTTTTTATATCATGTCTGCGACCCTAGTCGCATTCCTTTTTTAAATCACATCTACGACTCTAGTCGCATTCCTTTTTTATATCACGTCTGCGACCCTAGTCGCATTCCTTTTTTAAATCACGTCTGCGACTCTAGTCGCATTCCTTTTTTATATCACGTCTGCGACCGTAGTCACATTCTTTTTTTATATCACGTCTGCGACCGTAGTCGCATTCCTTATTCGTATAAAAATAACAGAGGAAACATGCTATCGTACAGCACTGCGATCTCCTTCAGCACTGCGACTAAAGTCGTAATCTTTTTTCGCATGCCTTATAAAAAAGATTTTTTATAATTTTACAAAGTAGATTAGCCATGCGATCCTGAGATCAGTTCGCGTATATCACATCTTATAAAAATACTATATTAATTACACTGAATTAAATGAAGTAATTAATATTCTATCACCGTGATACAACAACAAGTCTAGAAAAAAGAGATGCACTAATGTTAATCTCGATAAAGGAAAGATGTGCATCATACGTAATCTAAAGATATAGGCAAAACATTCTATAAAAAGTTAAATTGTACTTCACGTAATAAACCTCTGAAAAAAAGGAACTCTTCAGATTTTCCCGCCATAACTCTTCAATTAAATTTTAATTTTTTTACCACTTCTTACCATACTCAACCGTCACCTGTAACAATTCTTATTATTATTCATGTTCTTTCACATTATTGACCTTTATATAGTGCTTGTAACTAATATATTATCTCATACCTAAAAACTATATTTTTACTCTTCTTTTTCAATTTGATTTCAAAAACTTCCAGAAAACAATTCATTCTTGAATAATGTCTTCCCCCATCTTCTTCCTCTGAACACTTAGATTTCAACTTCAATCATTCCCCCACCGGTCCTTTTTCTTCAGGGTATTCTAGTGAATCTGATACCAGTCTGGACTTCACTCCTTTTGACTATCTCACTACATCAAATAATATATTAACTGATCCTCCTATTCATGAGGATGATGAAGTTTTCATGTGGGTTAGTAAGGAGGACATTATTCCTCTGCCAATTGACGGAGACATGCTTGATGAAAGCATGTCTTCTGATGCTATAGGCTCGCTTTCTCGCAACGGATCGGACGAAGAGCTTGATAGAGACGATCCATTCTGAGAGTTTATCGATGAACCAAAAAAACCTCAAAAACAGGAAGATGGTGAGGAAATAAGTGATGAACAGGAAGACCAGGAGAATGAAGACGATGAATCTGCTTATGATGGTGATAATGATGAGGATTAGGATTTCCTGATCTTCTGATATTTAACGTTATTTTGTCTTCTTTTAAAAGCTTTTAATGCTCTTTTTTTGTAAGGTCTCTTTCTCACCATATTATGTTATAAATAAAATTTACTTCTATCTGTAAAATAATCTTTCATATTTTTAAAATACATATAAAGTATACTGTATAGGTATTAATTCTGCATCTTATCTGCGATAATGGTCGCAGTGTTCATATAATAATTACATATGAAACTGCGACCACGGTCGCTGTCCAGCCATAAACAGTTTGATCATTAAACTATATAAACAGATAATACTGCATCATCATCGCAATCCTCTCAAATCAGTATATTTCACTGTATATTTCACCGTATATCAAAAATTAGAAAATTGTGACTGCTGTTCTTAAACACTGCGACCATAGTCGCAATCGTACTTCACATGCAATAAGTGAGAAAAAAAAATTCGTAGTTTACATTTAACTTAGCAATAAGCAAAAACATATAAAAATCATATGTAAACTGCGACTATAGCATCAGTCCTTAGTCACCGTTATTACATTTAACTTAGCAAATAAATCATCCAAAAAAAATGCTGTTGTGAGTACTGCGACCATAGTCGCAGTCCTTGATCGCATGCTATATGTAAAAAACTAATTTAATAGCTCATAGGCGGATCAGACAACAGTCACAATGAAGAAAAAAATATATAAAATAATACGTAAACTGCGATTATACTATCAGTTATTAGTCACCGTTATTACATTTAACCAAGCAAAAAAAAACGTCAACGACTTGCTCTCGTTAAGTATTGCGATCATAGTCGCAGTCCTGTTCGAATTCAATATGTAAAAAAAATAATAATTTATAAATTACATGCGAAAAAAATAAACTGCGACTATATTAAAAATCATTAAATTTCAAATCAGATAACAAAAAAAAATAAAGAAGCATTCAAATTAGTTTCGTGATTTGATAAAAAAATATAGGCAGTTTGGCCGCAGTTATAAAAGATAATTGTGACAAAATTGAATAACGTCAGAAATATAAAAATATAATAAACTATACAGAACCACTGTCTTTTACCGCAGGGGTATTTAGTAATTTCAACTGTTTCAATAGGCGGGGCGTCCTTTCTAGTGTGGCTAATAATGTACCACGTGACCGCAGGCTGAGAGGGTCTCTCAGCCGTCGGCTGATATACATTTTTCTCATATATATATATATATATATATATATATATATAATATATATATATATATAATATATATATATATGAGAATGGGCAAAAAGTAATCAAAACACTTGATTTTTTATTTATAGATACTTGAAATAATATAGATCAACTTCAACGGAGTGGATCTTGTATTCGAATGTCAAATGTTGTTATTTGAGTGGGAAGGATTTGACCTCAAATCCTTTTGGAATGACACAAGTCTCTCACTATATGTGTGTGTGTGCGTCTTAACTAGCTAATCATATTTGTCGAACATGAATTCAGACTCGGATCAGATTCGGATATTAGTTAGATATTAGTGAATATGAACAAGAAAAACTAGGAAAATAATGAGTTTACTTTAAATTTTCGTACTTTTATGTCAAAAATATTCAAACTATACAAAAGTCACATGGGTATATCTTTTTAAAACTAGAATATCACATCATCTAATACTTAGTTTATTTGAACTACATTTGTATTTGATCATATTCGATATATTCAAATATATATTTGGATATATTGGCTATTTTTATCATTGCCGTACGGGAACAGATATTGCCACCCAAAAAATGAGGAAAGCACCTACAAAAAAATTTACAATTGTGCTATTATTTTTGGACACAGTTACCCTCGTGAAAAAGTCTAAAATGTCCTTCCCTCTTCTTCATTGTCCTTCCTTCTCCTTCTTTCCTGACGAACGGCGGCGAGCCCCTGCTGGCGCTTCCCCTCTCCTCTCGCCCTCCCCCCATTGGTGCCTCTCCCCATTACCCCCCCCCCAACCTCCCCACCACCCCACCTCACAAGCTCCCCACCTCTCCCTCCCTCCTCGCCCGCCCTCCCTCTTTCCCACCTCCCCTCCCCCGATCTCCCCCCCCAACCCAACCCCCCTCCCCTCTCTATTTGGCCATGTCCGGTCGAACAAAGATTTGTTTTTTTTTTTTTTTGGGTGGGGGGGGGGGGGGGGGGGGCGCCCTGAGTGCCGACGGAGAGAGGGGAGGCGGGCGGGAAGGTCGGAGGCGGTTCACGTGAAGGGAGAGAGAGATTGAGAAGAAGGGTATTTTTGGCTTTTTGAATTTTGGTGGGTGTCTTTATCGAATTGGTAGGCGCCAGGATCTGGCGGGTGCCAGGATCACTTTTGTGGATGGCAATATCTGCCCTCTTACCATATCTTTATTTATATTCTAACGGATATTGGATACATATATTTCAAAAATTGAATATGAAATCAAATACGATACAGATCCATATCTTTTTGCTACCTGTGAACAATGGTAAACCTGAATCTACTGCAATAGGCAAATCTGTCTTTTCAGATTCTCATTCTATTGACTAAAGAAACTTCAGAATTGTTATGAAACGATGGCTGTCTACCTTTACTATGCACCATTAATGAGTTTACTATGCGCTGATGCAAGTGATGACGCAAGCGTGCATAGTGACTGCATAGTACCCCAAAGTTTTCCTATAAATAGGCCCTTCCTAATTCATTTCAATGTACACTTCAGAAATCAATAAGAATTCATACTTCTACTCTCTCTAGAATTCTCTGTCTTCGTGTTATATTTCTCGGAGTTTTACAACACGTTATCAGCACGATCACTCTAGTTCTGTCCCCAGCCTCTACCTCCGTCAGCTCAGGAAAAAAGTTCTACCACACAAGTCTCTGCCTCTATTAGCTTAAGGTAAAACTTGTCACGAGCCTCTACTTTCATTGCTCAAGGAAAAGTCCTATCACAAGTCTCAGCCTCTACCTCTACAATTTCAAGGTAAAATTGGCAAGTTACTATACTTATAATATTCGTATAACACCACTATTATAATGAAAGAAGGCTCTGCCACCTATTTATAGAAATGTGATGTGATTACGAAAAACTGGATTATTATATTGATTATGTTCATATAACACCACTATTATAATGAAAGGAGGCTCTGCCACCTATTTATAGTAAAGTGATGTGATTATGATATCTTTACTAACATCTAATTTGATGTTTGCGTGGATTAAACCTGAAACTACTAATATTGTATATTTTATTATTCTGTTATTTATATCTGTATAACACCCACTGAAAGGTTTTACCGAGTAGCGTGGTGTGACAATGTTTATTTCAATAATTATTGTTTTATTAATTATGTCTGCAAAACACCCACCAAGTAGAGTGGCGTGCCTATATTGTATCTCATAAATATATGTAGTACAATGCATTTATTTTATCTTTTTCTTAATTATAATATTTATTGTATAAAATCCAAATTGCTTTTCTCTCTCCCCCAACGGCTATAAGCCCCACCGGCTATAAACGGCAAGTTTTCACCCTATAAAATGGTGAATTCTAAACCACATAACTCACCTCTCAATCTCTCTTCATTCTCAAAATTTTTCATCATCTCCAGAAGCTTTGTGTTCGAGTTTTCGCAAGATGCTTAGCCTAGTTTTGAAATTTATTATTGTCGTCATCATCATCAATGTTTTTATCATTTCTCTTGTAGATATGGATCCAAGTGAATTTTACCTGGACCTTTTAATTTTAATTTTCACCTTCCCTCTTTTACTTGTAGCTATTATGATTGACATGTAAGTTTTTCTACTTTATTGTGAAATAAAATGTTGTGATTCTAATTATTTTTATATTTTGTTATAGTTATCACTATGTCAAACTTTGCAAAGCTTGAGTTCATTCCACTTGATATCACAGGAAGAAACTATATGTCTTGGGTTATTGATATTGAGATGCATCTCGAGTCAATGGGTCTCACTGAAACTATTAAAGAAATAAATTCTACGTCGTTGCAAGATAAGGCAAGGGCGACGATTTTTATCCGCAGACATCTTGACGAAAGTTTAAAATGTGAATATCTCACTGTAAGAGACCCAAGTGTCTTATGGAAAAATCTCAAAGAAAGATTTGATCATCAAAAGGAAGTTGTGCTCCCTGCCACCCATGATGAATGGATGCTTTGCGCTTTCAAGATTTTAAAAAAGTTAGCGATTATAACTCTGCAATGTTCAGAATAGTATCCCAATTGAAATTCTGTGGGGTAGATATCACAGATGAAGAAATGTTAGAGAAGACTTACTCTACATTTCATGCATCTAATATAACACTACAACAACAATATAGGTTGCGTGATTTTAAGAAATATTCTGAACTAATTTCATCTCTTCTTGTGGCAGAGAAAAATAACGAACTTTTGATCAAAAATCATCAGTCTCGTCCTACTGGTTCAGCAGCATTTCCAGAAGCAAATGCTGCATTTTCTAAAAATTATGGACGAGGATATAATTATGATCGTGGCCATGGACGTGACCGTGGACGCGGTCGAAGTGATTTTTATAACTCTTCACAGAATAATGCAATCCACAAGAAGCATCATGTAGAAAGACATGATAAAGGAAAAGATGTTCGTGAAAGTTCTCTTCAGAATCCTGAAGATTCCTGTTATAAATGTGACTCCAAAGGACACTGGTCTCGAGTGTGCCGAACGCCGGAGCACCTTTGTAAGCTTTACAAGGCATCTTGAAAGGAAAAGAGAAAGAAGTGAATTTCACTGAACATGATGATCCTATGGATGATTCAACTCATCTTGATGCTTTAGATTTTACTAATGATTTTGTTGATCTTCCAACCCATCATGACACTGGTGATAATTAGACATTGATTGTATCATCATATTTTGTTATTTGTAATTTTCAAATTTATCTTTGAATGAAATATTTCATTTATAATAATATGTTTCAAATTTTATTCTCACCAAATTATTTATTTTGCATGAAGCTTGATATAGATTATTCTAATGATGAAGCCAAGACCAAAACTGGAGAGATTTGCATACTGGATAGTGGTACAACACATACTATTCTCAAACATAAAAGGTACTTCTCTGATTTAAAACCAACAAAGACAATCATCAATACAATATCAGGTCCTGTAGACTTGATTGAAGGGACTGGTAAAGCCAGCTTTATATTGCCAAATGGAACAAAGTTTTTCATAAAAGATGCTTTGTTTTCACCAAAATCCAAAAGAAATTTGTTGAGTTTTAATGATATATATCTTCATAGATATGATACTCAGTCTGCAACTGAAGAAAATATGAAGTATATATATCTTACTACTTATGTATCAGGAAAGAAGTGCATATTAGAAAAACTATCAAAGCTTTCCTCAGGATTGCATTACACATATATAAATGTGATAGAGTCACATATGGTAGTTAAAGAAGATACAGAGACATTAACTCTGTGGCATGATCGTTTAGGTCATCCTGGTTCAATGATGATGCGAAGAATTATTGAGAATTCACATGGACATACATTAAAGGGCCAGAAGATCCTTCAAGCTAGTAAAATTTCATGTGAGGCTTGTTCTCTAGGAAAATTAATCATGAGACCATCACCATCTAAAATAAAAACAGAATCACCTACATTTCTTGAACGTATCCAAGTGATATCTGTGGGCCTATACACCCACTATGTGGACCATTTCGATATTTTATGGTATTGATAGATGCCTCTAGTAGATGGTCACATGTTTGTTATTGTCAACTCGTAATGTGGCATTTGCGAGATTTCTTACTCAGATAATTATGTTACGAGTATAATTTCCTGATTATACAATCAAGAAAGTTAGACTTGATAATGCTGGTGAGTTTACGTCTCAGGCTTTTAATGATTATTGTAAGTCAATTGGAATAGTTGTTGAATATCCTGTTGCCCTTGTACATACACAAAATGGTTTGGCTGAGTCACTGATTAAGCGCCTCTAGTTTATTGCTAGACCATTAATAATGAGAACAAAACTTCCTATTTCTGTATGGGGTCATTCAGTTTTACATGCTGCAGCATTAATTCGCATCAGAGCAAGTGCATATCATGAGTACTCCCCTCTACAATTAGCATTTGGTTAAGAACCAAATATTTCCCATCTTAGAATTTTTGGTTGTGCAGTATATGTACCGATTGCTCCACCCCAATGTACAAAGATGGGTCCTCAAAGAAGACTGGGAATATATGTCAGCTATGAATCTCCTTCTATTATAAGATATCTTGAGCCAAAAACTGGTGATATTTTTACGGCTCGGTTTGCCGATTGTCACTTCAATGGGGCAATTTTTTCAGCATTAGGGGGAGAAAAGAAACAGTTGGAGAAGGAGATTACATGGAGTGAACCATCCTTATTGCATCTTGATCCTCACACAAAACAATGTGAGTCAGAAGTGTAAAAGATTATGCATTTACAAGAAATAGCAAATCAATTACCAGATGCGTTCACCGATACGAAAAGAGTGACTAAATCATACATACCAACTGTAAATGCTCCTGCTCGGATTGAAATCCCAAAGGACAATCTGAGAATGAAGTAACTAATGAGTCTAAGACACGCCTGAAGTATGGTAGGCCAATCGGTTCTAAAGATAAAATCCTCGAAAAAAAGGAGCAGATAAGCATGACGACCCCAATGTGCAAGAATATGTTCCAGAAGAAACAAAAAAAAGACAAATTAAGAGATGGAAAATCCTGAAGATATATAAAATCATGAGATCTCTATTGATTATGTCAATACAGGAGGATTATGGAATCGCAATGAGATGGAAAATATGGATGAAATATTTTCCTATTCCGTAGCATGTGATATTGTTAACAGAAGTGAGGATCCTGAACCAAGATCCGTCACTGAATGTCAAAATAAACATGATTGGACAAAATGGAAAGACGCTATACAGGCTGAATTGAATTCGCTTAATAAGCGTAAGATATTTGGACTTATTATTCTCACGCCTGAAGCCGTGAGGCCAGTAGGATACAAATGTGTTTTTGTGCGAAAACGCAACGAGAAAAATGAGATTGTGAGGTATAAAGCTCGACTTGTTGCTTAAGGTTTTTCGCAAAGACCTGGAATTGATTATGAAGAAACGTATTCTCCAGTAATGAATGCAATTACGTTTAGATATTTAATCAACCTAGCAGTTTCTAAAAATTTAGAATGCGTCTTATGGATGTTGTTACAGCTTATTTATATGGGTCGCTTGATAGCGATATTTATATGAAAATCCTGAAGGATTTAAAATGCCTGAAGCATTAAGTTCAAAACCCAAAGAATTATATTCGATCAAACTACAAAGATCGTTATATGGGTTAAAACAATCAGAGCGCATGTGGTATAATCGCTTAAGCGAGTATTTGTTAAAAAAGGATATGTGAATAATCCTATATGTCCATGTGTTTTTATAAAAAAAATAACATCCGGATTCATTATCATTGCTGTATATGTTGATGATTTAAACATCATTGGACTCATAAAGAAGTCCTAGAAGCAATGATATATTTAAAGAATGAATTTAAAATTAAAGACCTTGGGAAAATCAAATATTGTATTGGTTTACAGATTGAGCACTTGCAAAGTGGAATACTTTTGCATCAATCAAATTATACTGAAAAAGTTTTGAAACGCTTTAACATGGATAAAGTAAATCCTTTAAGCACTCCAATGGTTGTTAGATCATTGAATGTGGAAAAGGATCCATTTCGCCCTCGCGAAGATAATGAAGAGCTTCTTGGTCCTGAAGTACCATACCTAAGTGTAATTGGAGCTCTTATATATCTGGCTAATTGTACTCGACCAGACATAACATTTGCTACTAACTTATTAGCAAGATTTAGCTCATCTCCTATACGGAGACATTTGAATGGTATTAAACATGTATTTCGTTATCTTCGAGGAACAACTAATTTTGGTTTGTTTTATTCCAGAGGATCAAAATAAGAAATAATTGGTTATGCAGATGCAGGTTACTTGTTAGATCCACATAAAGCCAGGTCTCAAACAGGATATGTGTTCACATATGGAGGTGCAGCGATCTCTTGGCGTTCACAAAAGCAGACACTTATTGCCACTTTTTCTAATCATGCTAAAGTCATAGCACTCCATGAAGCAAGTCGAGAATGTGTATGGCTAAGGTCTGTAACTCAACACATCCAAGAAACTTGTGGATTACCAGTCAACAGAGCTCCAACAGTATTGTTTGAAGACAATGTTGCATGCGTTGCCCAAATGAAGGAAGGATTCATCAAAGCGACTGTACCAAGCATATACCCCCGAAGTTCTTCTCATTCAGCCAAGAGCTTGAAAAGGATAAGAAAATTAATATTCAGTATATCCGATCAAGTGATAATGTGGCAGATCTCTTTACAAAGGCACTTCCCCTACAACTCTCAGAAAGCTTATTCATGATATTGGGATGCTTCATATGCGAGACTTATGAAGAAGAACTACTTATGTCAACTTGAGGGGGAGCTTACGTGGCTGCACTCTTTTTCCCTTACTATGGTTTTATCCCACAGGGTTTTCCTGGTAAGGTTTTTAACGAGGCAGCATAGAACACGTATACAGAGATGATGTACTCTTTTTCCCTTCGCTATGATTTTTTCTCACTGGGTTTTTCTAACAAGGTTTTTAATGAGACATCATGTAAGGTTGACAGCCAAGGGACAAGGTTTTTAATGAGACATCATGTAAGGTTGACAGCCAAGGGGGAGTGTTATGAAACGATGGCTGCCTACCTTTATTATGCACCATTAATGAGTTTACTATGCGCTGATGCAAGCGATGACGCAAGTGTGCATAGTGACATAGTACCTCAAAGTTTCCTATAAATAGGCCCTTCCTAATTCATTTCAATGTACACTTCAGAAATCAATAAGAATTCATACTTCTACTCTCTCTAGAATTCTCTATCTTGGTGTTATATTTCTCAGAGTTTTACAACAAGAATCATAATTAGATTGGAACCATTGTTCCTCTTCAGCACACGTTCAATAAGTTTCCCCTAAGCTCTCAAGTAGTGAGAAACTGGAATCAAATTCTACGGGAACTAGACAGTTAAATTCATGTATCCAATCAAATGATTGTACCTAAGGAAACAGTATCTATAAAACCGAACTCAGCATAAAACAAAATGCTCAGAAACTATCCTTCTTCATTCATCCAATTTACTTGCAATTTAGTAGTTTTCTTTACAGAAATTTAAATTAGTCTCGAGAAAGGAGAGTGCATCTTCTCATCCTTCTCAAAATTAATAATACAATGAACAATACACCACTGACTTTGAAATCCAGAGTCTCTGTGGTGTTAAAATATATGACCACAGACTACTCGTGAAATGAATGGGGTTGTGATACGACAATGTATATCAATAACAATAAGCTAATGATGATGAAACAGAGCCTTTCAAGCTCATTCTTCTTTTGAGTTAGAACTAACAGCTCGCTGTTTGGGAGTGCCTTTGGTTAAGTCTGATGCCCGGAATCCTCCATCAAGGAGTTCTGGAATTGTCAGTTTGAGCTGATATGTCATTTTCTGGAGCACATATGATAAGTGTTAACATCTTGCATGGCTCTGTGTGCAGGACCGATCAATGGAATTTCATAACATCGGCGCACATCATCCAGTTTCGAGGAGACTAAGTTTGATCCTGAAAGCAAAATAAATGGTAAGTAGTGAGCTGAGTGTGAACGGGTGCAGATTTTCACTACGAAAGCAAAGAATCGAAGTGTTAAACTTTTTAAGTTCCAAGCTATGAGACAAATCATGTTTTCCCCTTCAGAATTATAGTGTTAAGGCGAGAATTAGCTGTCAGTTAGGCATGATAAGATGCAATCAAGTTTTCCATGTTCGTGATAAAAAAAATCTAGACACGACTGTAAGCCAAGCCAAAAAACATACCAACAACGAGAACAAGAATAACAAGAAACAAAGAAAACATGCATTTCCGAACTACAACTAGTGAAAGAAGAGTGATTCAACTAAACCAGATATATTAAGTTTTTACTTCAGTTACGGTTATTTTGGTAGTAGAGTAAGATTCTGTCTTTAAGAAGAAGAAAAGATAAAGCATACAGGAGATTTATATCTTATAGAGCATGAAATGAAGAGACCAAGTGGCACAAAGAAAATCCCAATTTGGTTCATACTCATCAAAATGATTAGCCACCAATACAAATTCCAACCTATGACATTTATATGTACAGCTCAAGCAATTGTTCTTAGTATGCAACGACCTTTGAAATGAAACTGACATTTACATATACTGAAACCTTTTGAAATGCATATTTTGTAACTGCAACGACCTTGTCTCATTTCCAGTAATGAGCAAATAATTAGTATGCATCATTAGAAAGTAATAACTTTTAGATAACTAGAAACTGATCACAACAGTAAATTGGAATTAAAAAGCAATGACCTACCATCTAGCTTCAGCAATTTCCTTGCAAGAGGAAGTGTGTCTACAAACAGCCAGTCCTCAGGAACCTCCACTTCACAACGCTGAAATTCCCTAATGAGGAAAGGTACATCAAATCGACGTGCATTGTGAGCAACCAATGCAATTTGCTTGCCATCCCTTTGGCAACTCTTTATAAATTGAAGTAAGATTGGCAGCAATTCCTCAAACCTACAGAACAACTTACGAAGGTACATTTCAGGATCCATAACTGAAATATTGAACCATACATTTCACAGGATTTAGTAAAGGCATAACTTTATAACATGATATAAGGTTTATTCACAATTGGATTTTTTTTTTTTTATTTTGTGGTGAAGCCTTTGCATCTTTCCTCTCATTCTGGAAATCCTCTCATCACATATGCTACACTTTGTAACTATGTCATACTAACCATTAAAGTACATAGTATTGTAGATTTTAATTAGTGCCCAATTGGTAACTTCATACCAAGGTTATGGAGCGCCGAAGTGGGAACAAAGCGGGAGGCTACAGCAGTACAGCTAAATCTTGAGCCACTTTAGTGGCAGAAAGCACTATGTAACATCATAAACAAAAAATCAGATAAAATCCATAAATTAAGGAATTTCATGACTAATAAAACAATTAAGAAATTAAATTTTGAAGACAAAAATCCATCATTAGAAAACTAGACATAGAATGCAAAAATGTGCAGGGCTTACATAGCGGCCAAAGTTTATAGCAGGAATTTGACAACAATGCTTTAGAAATTATATTATCTAACAAGTAATATACTTGGCTAACAAAAGTACTACTAGCTTTACACTGAGGAATTATGAATTGACCGAAACATACCAGTTTTGGCTGCATCATTTGTTATTAGTCTGAGCCGGTACAAATACCAGTCAAGAAAATTAGTTTCGGCAGATGCCCATTGCACTATCCTCCTCCTGGTGGGTTTCGGTATGTGTCAGGTATGTTTCAACATGTATTGGGTGTGTTCCTTGTATTGAGTGTTTTAGCATGTATTAGGTGTATTCAGTGTGTATCGGGTGCCATAATAAGATTCTTTTTTGAAAAAAGGGAGAAAATGGTATCATTTATATAAGTCATAAAAAATAACAATAACAACCAAATTGATATATACATATACATATGTGCGTGTCTTGCATATACATAAAAATTTAAATAGATATACATGTATGAATGGACACATTTGTATATGTACAATCACCAAACACACGCCTGTGCAAACGCGCACACAAATGAACATACATACGAACAGAGAAAATGAAGAATAGCATACTGATAACTGAAATTTGAACAAAACCTTCTAAAACTGAAAGTACTTGCCAAAATACCGAACTACAAGTAGAAACTGGAACTTAAATCGAGTTCTGAAACCTTGTTTAACATACAGCAGTTATTACCTCAATCTACATTAATATTCATATTATAATGATAGATTGACTATGTCTTGTGTAATGTGTTCCATAGAATGCTAATTTTCAAGGACAGATTGTAATTTCAAAGGCTCATATATTTCCCTTCAGATAATTGTTCCCCTCAAGAGGCACCCGAAGAATTAGTTCTTGAAAATTGATCATCTACATTGACTCAATGAGACTAGGGAGCCACGTCATATGCCCGAACATCCTCATTCCTTGAAAAAACATGGACATGTCTCTCCTTTTTTTTTTCTTTTTGTGAGCGCGCGTGTGTGTTTTTTTTTGTGTATCTCCTTTTTTTTTTTTTTCCCTTTTGTGTGTGTGTGTGTGTGTGTGTTTTTTTTTTTTTTTCTTTTTTTTGTTTGGGTGGGGTGGGGGTGGGGGGGCGCGGGCGCGGCGGAAAGGGCTCACTATCAGCCCAAGAGTTGCATATAGCCTAACGTAGCCAGGTATTTGTCCAATTCAAAATGTAAGAGTGAGACCCAAGTTGCATCAGGTCAAAATGCAGAAAAAGGAATTTTACTAGACACGATTGGATCCACCGGGAATGTTGATGCTTCCAACAAGGTTAAGACTTAACAGGATCTGGGAGAAAATAGAATATGAGGTTGGTGCTTCAGAATTACTGGGATCTGCTCAGGTCTTGCCAGATCCTGTCCTGCTTTGATCAGCCTAATTGGCATGTCAAGAAGATTGAGAAATTGTGGGGCTTTGAGTATCGATATTAAAGAGAGGAGATTGAAAACCAAGTGGAGGAACCAGCATAGTTTCAAGACCATGCAAGTTAAATGGCTTAACCGCTATCCTAAGAGCTGAGGGAGGAGAAGAGGGCTCCATCCATCGATTTCACAGTCACTACTCAAAATATCGTGTCCAAGTTGAGAAGTTGTCAAAACTGCCAACCTGGAGGGAAAAAGAAAGGGAGGGAGGGAGGCTTGAATCGACATGTGTGTATGTAGAGACAGAAAGATAGACTTGTCATTCTGAAAGGATTCGAGTCCGAATCCTTCCCACTCAAATACAACCTTACGGCATCTGAATGTCAAATCCACTCTGTTGAAGTTGATCAACATTATTTCAAGTAACTAAAAAACAAAAATCATGTATTTGAATACTTTTTGCCCATCCATCAAGTAGGCACAAAATGGACGGTCAAAATAGAGAGTTGATTAGTTTAACGGTATAGAATATTTGAAATCTGACAAAAAATAGTGTGTGAGTGTTTTAAGTGCTTAGATCATGATGAAATGGTCGGATCGAGAATTTGTATGTATAAAAAAGTAGATCTAAATAATATGCTATTTTCGACTGTCTATCTTGCACCTACTTGATGGATGGACAAAAAGTATTCAAAATACATATTTTTAATTTTTAGCTACTTAAAATAATATAGATCAACTTCAACGGAATGGATCTTATATCTGAATGTCATAGGGTTGTATTTGAATGGGAAGGATTCAGCCTCCAATTCTTCCGAAATGACACAAGTTTATCTCTCTCTCTCTCTCTCTCTCTCTATATATATATATATATATATATATATATATATATGAGAAAAATATACCTCAGCCGCCAGCTGAGAGACTCTCTAAGCTGGCGACGACGTGGCAGAATCTCAGCTAGAGATCCGGTCGCAGTGTTTTTTTAGGATTGCTACCATAATCACAGTATTTTTGTGAGGACTGCTATTATGGTTGCAGTGTTTTGTGAGAACTGCTATCATGATCACAGTGCTAATTACTGAGAATATCTGAATTTTTAGAAGACTGCAACCATGATCGCAATGCCAGCTGAGAGAGTCTCTCAACTGGACGTTGAGGCACAAATACCTCTCTATATATATGTAGAGAGATACACTTGTGCTGATGCTTCCCACTCAAATACAACCCCTACGACATCCAAATGTAAGATCCATTCCGTTGAAGTTGATCTACATTATTTCAAGTAAATAACAAAAAAAAATCATGTATTTTGAATATTGTTTGCTCATTCATCAAGTATGTGCAAAATGAATGACTGAAAATAGCATATTACTTAGATTTACGTTTTTAAACATACAAATTCTCGATTCGACTATTTCGTCATGATCTAAACACTAAAAAACTCACACTTTTTATTAGATTTCAAATATTCTGCACCATTAAACTAACCAACTCACTATTTCGGTCATTCATTTTGCGCCTATTGATGGATTGCCAAAATGTATTCAAAATACATAATTTTTTATTTTTAGTTACTTGAAATAATGTAGATCAACTTCAACGGAGTGGATCTTGCATTCGAATGTCGTAGAATTGTATTTGAATGGGAAGAACTCAGCCTCGAATCCTTCCGGAACGACACAGAGATAGACTTGTGTCGTTCCGGAAGAATTAGATGTTGAATTCTTCTAACTCAAATACAATCCTACGACATCCGAATGCAAGTTACACCCCGTTGAAGTTGATCTACATTATTTCAAGTAACTAAAAATTAAAAATCATGCATTTTGAATATTTTTGCTCATCTATGAGGTAGGCATAAAATGAACGGTCGAAAATAGCATATTGCGTAGATCTACATCTATAGATATATAAATTCTCAATCCGATCATTTTATCATGATCTAAACACTTAAAATTATCACATATCAATTTTTGTTAGGTTTCAAATATTATACATCGTTAAACTAACCAAGTCACGATTTCGACCGTCCATTTTGCGTCTACTTGATGGATTTTTAGTTACTTTAAATAATGTAGATCAATTTCACGGATCTTGCATTCAGATGTCGTAGGGTTGTATTTGAGTAGGAAAGATTCGGACTGAATCCTACCAGAATGACATAAGTTTATATATATATATATATATATATATATATATATATATATATATATATATATATAGACACACACATGTGTCCTTCCAAAAAGATTTGAGCTCGAATCATTTCCACTCAAATTTAACTCTCCGGACATCTGAATGCAAGATCGACTCCGTTGAAGTTGATCTATATTATTTCAAGTATCTATAAACTAAAAATCAAGTGTTTTGAATACTTTTTGTTTATCTATCAAGTGACGCAAAATAGACAACAGAAAGTAGTAAGTTGGTGAGATTTATATTTTTAGACATACAAATTCTCGATCCGGCCATTTCATTATGACCTAAATGTTTAAAAATCCCTACAAACCAATTTTTGATAGGTTACAAATGTTCTACACCATTAAACTAACCAACTCGTTATTTAGGCCGTCCGTTTTTTTCCAGCTTTATGCATGAGCAAAAAGTATTCAAAACACTTAATTTTTGATTTATAAATACTTGAAATAATATAGATCAACTTCAACGGAGTGGATCTTGTATTCGAATTTCGGATGTTGATATTTGAGTGGGAAGGATTTGAGACCGAATCCTTCCGGAATGACACAGTCTCTCTCTCTCTCTCTCTCTCTCTCTCTCTCTCTCTCTCTCTCTCATATATATATATATATATATATATATATATATATATATATATATATATATATATATATATAGTACAGCCTTTCAAGATTACGATACATGTTATCCCACCTCCCTGAAAAGATCAGAGTGTGCAATGTCAATCAATACCCATAATTCAATTTCAATTCAATGTTTTAACAGTATTAACTACAACAGATGTAAGCCTATAGAAGACTTCACTGTCAGAAGTCTTTTGAGGGGAATAATGGTTTTTACAGCTTTATGAAGATCTGATTAGATAAATATAGAATTTATCGCTGAATAGATGCTGAAACTACTAGTAATTAGGCAAATTTACTGGAGAATCTCCTATATGATGCCCATCAACAAACAGAGGAAAAATCAAAACTATTGGAAGAACATACCTCGGGACATCACGCCTGTTGACCATATCAGTTCTAATGCCATGGATATCTGCATTTGTTACTTTCATTCCAGGATTGACTAGTGTCTGGAATGTACTGTTTTTGCCCCCATAAAGATCCCGAAGAGCAATCTCGATTATTCTTTCATTTTGACGACTTAATCCAGTAGTTTCAATGTCAAAAACAATAACTATAGCAGGCCAATAAAAGACTTTCCTTTCAGAAATATGCGGGAGGTTGTAGCATTGAACAGCTTTAAGCTCATGAATTTTGGAGTTAGTTATACTTGCACTGCTCCATGACTTGACTGAATCATCATGAACATTCAAATTGATGCTGCATGGTTTCTTGCTCTGTGAATTTTTATTCTTGCCTTCTGCTTTTGTCACTAAAAGTCGCAGGTTGCATTTGCTAGCACCAACTACTTCTCCAGGAGTACGTCCAGATTGAAATCTGAGCAACCTGTACCTACAGTTGCCCCCAAAACTGTTTCTTAGGTGATAAAAGTTTCCAGACCAAATAGCGGCAAAGGACATTGTGTGAAAGGTGTGAACGTGGCATTAAGGATCTCAGAGCACTGGAGATATCATTTAAAGTGGTATCATCTGGATGTTTGCCAACTAAAGGACAACATCTTAAACATTTTTCCACAGCACTATGGTTTGATCCTGGAAAGACAAAAGCAAGAAGATTGTGAAATGCATTACAGAGATCCTCGTTCAAAACCCTAGAAAACTTTACTAATAAATAAAAGAAAAGAAATGAAAAAAAACCCTAAAAAACAAAAAACAAACAAACAAGCATAAACCTTGCAATCTGAGAAAAGATTCTCAGTATGGTTGTGCATATAAGTACAAGTTTATATGATCAAAATGAAGCTTGAGAAAATTGCAGGTTGAAAAGTAACTTTAATGGAGCTTGAAAAGAATATCAGTATCAATCAGTTGTGTTTTATATAATAAGCATCAAGAATCTGTCTCTCATTTGTTTGTCAGATTCACTGTGTCTAGAATCTCATGGGATGATTGTGGGAGTTGTCACAATATTGCTAGATGGCCTGGGTGTTTATTTTTCCTGCTGGTCTAGTTGGAGACTCAAAGGTTCCGAGAGACATAAGCTTCGTTGAATATGTCTATGATGCCTTTAGTATAGATATTGTGGAATGACAAAACTTCCGAGGATCTTTAATAAATCTTTTTCTTCTAATACTCGTCTTTTGGCGTTTACCCCCCCCCCCCCCCCCCATGTGTAACTTAGACAAAATATAGGAAGCTAAGGAAGTTAAGGAAATAGCAACTTGAAAACTAATCTTATTGCTTTACTTTCCTTTGTAAAATGCATCGCAACTAACTGGCATTAGGAAGGAACTCGGCAAAATGATCCCATAACTTTGGGATAGGCATGTCAACGGGTCATACCCGGACCCCAGTAGTCGGGTACGGGAAACACTGTTCTGGACCTGTACCTGTATACTAACCCGTATACCCGTGTATTAAATGGGTCAGTTTGATTTTACTTGAACCAGACTTAGTTACCCATTTACCCGTTTCAACACCTACTATAAATATATACTATAAGAATTGAAACCCTAGGTCAGAGCCTCCAGCCTGCAACTTCCCCTCTCCTCTCGTCGCCGCCTCTTAAACCCTAGATCAGACCATTCTTCTTTCTAGGATCTCACAGAAGATCGAAGCTGAGCTCCTAAGGTGGCGCCTCTTCTGAGTCTTCCTCTCTTATTTTCCCGAGCCGGTGAGTGTTGAAATCAGGTTTGGCCTCCCTAATTTTTCTCTGGTCTCTCATCTCTGAACCTCTAATTAACAGAGCAGAGAGCTTCATCTCCTTTCGCTTTACTTTTTTGTGCTTCTTTCTCTCTGAGCTCGAGATCTCAAATTCTCTCATTTTTCCCCCAGTTCTTTCGCTGGTAGCTTCGGGAAGCGACTCGCGAACCAGATCTAGGCTATGGCCAAGGCCGAGGATCTTCCCTCTTTTTTCACAGCTTCTTCGTTGAGGTAAATTGAGAGCTCGAGCTCGATCTCGATGGTGATCCAGATATGCTTTCATGATTTTTTGATGGATAGCGATTATTATTTGAGTTCAGTTTTTTTTTCCACGTATCATTGTTTGCAGCCCTCAAATGGAGACAATTTTTATATTCTAATAATACATTGTGAGAAATTTCTCAAAGTTGTACTCACGTTCTAATTGTATCAAATCTGGGAGTGATATGATTCTCTCATCTGATGCATCCATTTCTGGCAGTGTGTAGGGAATAAGAATTATCTGTCTGCATCTATTTTCTTGTAGAAATTGTTTTGATGCTTTCACACAAGAAACTTGCCTTCATGTTTTGTATTGTTTCAAGCTCTCTCTAACACAAAGAACCAAAAAAAATCAAAACTTTGTTAAAATTTTTGTTGGGAGTTGCTGTTGTTGAGCTCTCCATTTGCTTTTCCTTGGTTTCTTGGCCTTTTGTGCACCAAAGAGATTTGTGGTTTGAATTTCACCTACTCCCAATCTAAATAGCCGCTTATTCTGAAACTAAAATATATATGCTGCATGCCCCCATAATCCATATACCCACGACTTAATCTTACAGTTCCCTGTTATAATATCCAATCTTGCTGATTCGAAAAAAAATTGATTTATTTTCAATTTGATTTATATTCAATTCACCTGTTTTCAATTAGTAATCAGCTGCTTGTTATCGTGTAGTTTCAGTGAAGATGAAAGATGTGAGTAATAATCTCCGATCAGGCAACCACCCTCCCTTCTACTGATGTAAAACCACCTGGATCGCAATCACCTTCAAATCATAACCAAAATTTGAAATTGAGAAAAGGATAAGGTTTTGGGTTTCCACCCCTTACGCGGGCTTCTCACCCAAAATTCGAGAGCAGATAAACTCAAGAATTAACCGGATAAATTTGAGGAAATTTTTAATCATTCAATAATATTCAATACAATAGTTTATGGGGCCTTATATAGGCTTTACAAAAGAGGACTACTGAGAAATAACCGATGTGGTACTAAACGCCCACAAAGGAACACAAATAAAGCTAAAACATCTCCTACAAATAAAGCTGAAACAAAATACAAAATCCTCTAAATAAGCTAAGGCATGAAAAGATAAATGTGAACTGCGTGATGTCCTCATCAATTCCCTCGGGGTGGGAGAAACTCGACCCTGTCGAGTGAGGACTCTCCTCACGAAGCATCTCAATCGGGCCAAGGTGGTGGTCGTGGCAGCAGCATGGGTACATCATGTCGAGACCATGGTGGCGGAGGAGGAGCTGGTCTCCATGACGGATCGGTTGTGGAAGATAGCAGCACGATCAAGGCACAGAGAGTAGAGCGAAGCGCATCATCCTGGCTGAAGACGGAGCTGATACCAGGATCCCACGGGCTATCCAACTCGTAAGCAATGTACGCAATCCTCTTCAGAGTCATTTCGAAATCTTTACGCCAAGCGTGTAACTTTCTCGTGGCCTCAGAGTGACTCGTAACCATCACCCTATTATTAACTGCAAATTCCTGCAAAATACTATATGAGTATGCAGCAAATTTATGAGTATCATTGCAATTTGCTATCGGTCTAGTGATGTCATCAATATATGCAACAGGCAGATGCAAAGCAGGAGGTATTCTAAGCATAACTCCTAACGATGGGAGAATGAGAGATATAATATGCCTAGAGGACACAAATCTAACGATGAAGGTACACGGGACTCGGACACAAACTCTAAACAACCCGAAAAAGAAGTATTAGAAACCATTTGCTGGACCTTGGAAAGAAATTCAGGTGACTCCCTAAAAGATGAATTGATAAGAATAACCATAAAACTAGGTTCAACACAAGGAGACTCGAATGACTGATTAGGCACAGTGGGTATATTAGGCTCAACTGTCTCGTCCACGTCATCATTGGCACTATCAGAAGACAGGTGAATTTCGTCACTAATCTGTGTGACAGAATCAACTGCTATGTCTTCAATTATATTAACAGTTTTAGAAGAAACTTGGTCATCCTTAACAGCCTCCGAATCGTCAACTTCATCAGTGGGCACAGTTCTAAGATGTTGACTCTCTGAGGGGCACTGATAATTATAATGTCCATAGCCCTCACATTTAGAACATCTGACCTTGGCATTAACTAGCGTTTTGAAAGTCAAGTCCAGTTTTAGTGCAACATCAAAGGCATCTTCAACAGTGTCTAAGTCATAGGGGACAGTAATCATAGCACGTTTTATTTTAGCCCGTAAACCCCAAATAAACCTAGTCAGAGTCTCAGAAGGGAGCTCTCTCACTTCACTACGATGGGTTAAGTCCTTAAATATGGCAATGTAATCATGAACGGACATATGACCCTGATGGAGCTGGTCTAAGTGAGAGCCTCTACAATGCTGACTAGTCATGATGGCTCAAGCAAACAAGCAGATGCAGAGAAAAACCCTAGAGACAATTAAACTAAATGTATGCAAAAATACCCTAAAGTTTAAGTTCTAAATGCAAAGAAAATGCATTCCTAAAATGATGAAAAAATGATAAATACTGATGCAACCACTAGATCGAAGCAAATAACATTTCAACTAATAAATTATAGCAACCCATATAGTAGTTGCAAGTAATCTAACAGTTAACAATTTAGATCAAGTTAGGATATCACCTCGAGAATGGAGCCAATCAGGCTTTAACCTGGGCAGGAACAAACTCTGGTGTGCTGATTTGCTGAGCTGAGCTTGGCAGACTATCGGAGCTTGAACCAGATTGTGACTGTAGTAGGAGCGTAGTACTGGTTGTCACGAATCCACTGCCTCGAGAACGGCTCAATTTGGACTTGAAATGGACTCTGAACGGTCGTCGGAATATCTGATCAGTAACTGAACTGAGTTGGCTTAGTCGAGTCAACTCGGCCGAGTTGACTCGCTCACCTGATTCGGGCCTGGGTTGGTTCTGATTCACTTTGAACCAAACCCGGCCTGATTCCAACCGGTCTGGTTTAAATGAGCGGATTCGAGTGCGTCGGGTCTGGTGGTTTGGATCCGACCCGACTCGCCCCACCTTTTAAATGTCGGGCCGGTTTAACCCTCACCCGCACACCCCACCCGATCCTCTCTCCCCCCTCTTCGCTGTGGGCTAGGGCACAGACGGAGCGGGAACGGCGACGGCGGCAACTTGATGGAGCAAAGGGCGACGATGGCGGCGGACTTAGTCGGCGGAGATGGCCGGCGACGCTCCCCAGCAAGGCACGACGTGGCTTCGGAGATGAAGAAGGCGGCGACTGCTCCAATCGTGGGGGGCTCTCTCCGTTGGTGATGTCGGCGGCGGAGGAAGATGTGGATCCCTGATCGAGGCACGAGAGGCTGACGACGGTGGCAGCGAGAGCTGAGGGCGACGACGGCAGACCAGACGACGACAAGAGTTAAGGACGACGACGGCGAACCCTTGGATGACGACGACGGTACAGTGAGCTCCCGGCAGAGGTCGACGATGGAGCTTGTGTCGCCGACAAAGGGCAGATGGCGGTGGCGCGACACGGGGATCTGGGATCGTCGACGATTAGGTCGATGGAGTGGATTCCGACGGCGACAGACCTCGGCTAGGACGCGGCGGCAGCGAACTAGATTCCAACGACTCGAGACCCAAATCAATTCTCGATCTGAAATCGATGGGTCTGGGTGGGGTTGAGGTTGATGACGATGGATGTTGGAGGGCGTTGGTGTAGATCAGAGGCGGCGGTGACGTCTGAGAAGAGGTTGAACGATCGGAGAGGATTCAGAAATTCCGATCTAGGTTCAGGAAGCCCCGACGAGGCTCGGATCTGCCCCGATCTATGCGAACGACGACTGGATCTGATGAGACGGTGGCGGCAAGAGATCAAGGGGAGTTCTCCGTTCAGCTTGACGCGACGGTGGTGTGGTGGCGTCGATCTGGGGAGATGTCGTCGTTGGAGGCCTTCGCTGGTGTCGGCGGCGCCCTGGAAAGGTGATGGTGTCGCTGGAGATGAAGAATGTCGATGGCGAGGCCACTGGAGGCCTTTTCTGGTGTCGGCGACACCCTGGAAGCGGTGGTGGTGGCGCTGGAGATCTCCTCAGACCTGCGCGGCGAAGGCGAAGGCAGAGGCGGTTGCGGAGGCGTCGGCTTCGTCGGTGGTGGAAGGCGACGGCGATTGCTTCGACGGGTGGTGGAAAGCTTCGGGTGATCTTTGTTGTCTGGATCTGGTCGCTGACAAGACGAGGAAGGAGCCGAGGTCGGAGGTGAGCAGATTCGATGCAGGAGGTTGTTGAGGTTGTTGTTGGAGGTGTACCGGGGAACTTGATGGCGGAGGACCTTCAGCCGATGGAAGAGGAACTGATGGAGGGGCAGCGGTGGGGCTCCGCTGTTGTCGTCAGCGAGGTGGAACGAGAAGGCGAGGGCTGTCGGCGGCGGAATTTGGTGGGAGACGATGAACAGTGGGGGATTTTGAATATTTAGGGATTTTCGATGAGATTTTGTTTCACTGTAAATTTTTTTTTTTAAACAGTGTAATCTTTTTTTTTTAATGGATCTGGAATATAAATCTAGGGTTTGGAGACTGGAAGAAAATTTGGAAAAGGAAAATTTTGAAGGGGATTGAAAACCGGTGCTCTGATACCAAAAATGATGTAAAACCACCTGGATCGCAATCACCTTCAAATCGTAACCAAAATTTGAAATTGAGAAAAGGATAAGGTTTTGGGTTTCCACCCCTTACGCGGGCTTCTCACCCAAAATTCGAGAGCAGATAAACTCAAGAATTAACCACATAAATTTGAGGAAATTTTTAATCATTCAATAATATTCAATACAATAGTTTAGGGGCCTTATATAGGCTTTACAAAAGAGGACTACTGGGAAATAACCGATATGGTACTAAACGCCCACAAAGGAACACAAATAAAGCTAAAACATCTCCTACAAATAAAGCTGAAATAAAATACAAAATCCTCTAAATAAGCTAAGGCATGAAAAGATAAATGGGAACTGCGTGATGTCCTCATCATCTACTTTGTGTATAGGTTTGAGGGAATTTAACTTGAATAATTAGTGTTGTGTGTGTGTCGGCTTAAGGGCAACCTCCAGCTTCTTTCTCAACAAAAAAATATGATCTAATTATTTCTTTGTTATCAGGTGATAGAGATGAAGAAAGGCATGCATGATGCATCCTTAGCTGCAATTTGTTTCTGTTGTGACTCAAAGTGGAAGATTAATGCATGTGTTGAAACTAAACTTCACCATGTTGGTTGTTTTTGTATTTGTATCAAGACTGATGCATCTGTTTTTGTATTTATATCAAGTTAAACTTCATCAAGTTTCTGTTTCTGTATTTATATCAAATTAAACTTCAAGTTTCTGTTTTTGTATTTGAATCAAATGGAATTGTGGAAGACTAATGCGTGTATTGTAGTTATTGTTTTTGTTTTAAACATATCAATGTTTCTCTATTTGTATCAAGTTTAACATGTTGATTACTGTTATGTATCTCGATAGACACAAAGTGTTGTTACTTTTAATTTCTTTGTAAGTTACTATATATCATCAGTATTTTTTGTTTGAAAGCAGCAAGCAAGTGTTGATCATGTGTGTAAAATTCTTTGGAGTTTGGATGTTTAATTTCTTTTAATTCTTTGTAAATTGCTAAATATCATCAGTATTTCGGGTATGGGTAAATGGGTCCGAGCCTGTGGGTACAGCGGGTCCGAGTATAGGAATCGTTTTCTAGACCAACGGGTAAACGGGGCGGGTATGGTTGGTAAATGGGTGTGGGTCTGGTACCGTCCGTACTAGCCATGAACCCGACCCATTGACAGGCCTAATTCGGGAGAAAGGAAGCTCTCCAGTATTTTGATTAGGAAAGCGGCACATACCGGGGGTAATTGTTTATTAAAAACACAAGACTCAATTTCCAAATCCACTTGATATAGTGCTCAATGGTTTGTGTTGAGGCAAATATTAATATAACCTTCTGAAAACTACATGAGTCTGAATTTATTAGCCTAAAGCATGGGGTTAAATGTAAGTGCAGACATATTCCGACCTTCCATGATACAAACATTTTAATCTCTGGTGAACAAAGTTTATCGCCTTGTCTCGAATCTAGGGCATCCCATAACCCAAGGTGTTGCTTTACTAAGGTAGGCCCCAATGGCATTATAAAATCACTTTGAAACTTTGATTAATTAACAAATTAATAATAAGGAATAGACAAAAAAACCTTAAAATATGAAAAACAAAAAGCATATTACTCATGTAATCATAACATGAACTGATTTCAAGGTTTTATAACTCAAGAATGACCATTCAAAGATTCAACTCAGGGATGATAAGGGGTCGGGGCCAACTGGGCCTAGGGTAGGTTCCAGCCACCGACCCCACCCCAGCCACGGGCCCTAATTCAACCGGCCCTCCGACCTCGGGCCTCTGATTGGGCCCTAATGCAAAAAAACTAAAAAAATACGCATTTTTCTTATTTATTTATCTCGAAACCCTATGTTTTCTAAGATTAAAAGTTTTTTCTTTGACTATCAAAATTTAAAAAATCATAAGATAATACTAATTTGTAGTGTAATAGTAATATTAATTAGAAAATAAGTATATTTTATATTGGATTCGGACTGAAAAGTAAGGCCGAAAACGGGCCTCCTTAAGGGCTAGGGCTAGGGCCCAGTCGGGCCGGGCCTAGTGTAGGCCCGACCCTAAAATAAAATGGGCCTAAAACAAGGCCCCAAGCGCCCCGACTCTAAAATGAAATGGGCCTAAAACATGGCCCCAAGCCCTACTTATTTTTGACCGGTTCAGGCTGGCTTCGGGCTTTTTTCGGGTTGGGTCAGGGGACCCATGGGCCTGCCCCAACCCATTATCATCCCTAATTCAACTGTGCAATTCTTCAATAGAGGCCACATGGTAAACTAACTATCTTGCAGGGTATAATGTGAGCATTCTGTATCCAGCATCAATATAGACTAGTTGAACCGACCTCTCATTCATTGGATTCACACCTCCACCTACTCAAGATGCCTACCATGAAGCAAAAGATAAAATTGACAACAATTGATACACTGCTTCCCATTTAAATCAAGAGGTTGCAGCTAGGAGCACATATGTTAATCATGAGCAAATCCATGCACAAAGAATTACTCACGTGAACTGGTATCTAGCAAGCACGTACTAGGGCACAACAAAAAATCATACCGATATGCCCCAAGCAAATTTAGAAGGCAAAAAAAAGTTAATAGATTGTGACTAACCTTGTCAATATCAAGAATAAACATCATTTTAAATGATATGATGCTTGAGTATCTGAGTAAAAAAAATAAGTCTTGCCTCTGCTTGGAGAGAATAATATTCTTTTTGAGGAAATTTGCAATAATAATATTCACAATTGTGTTTGTCAAAAGAACTAGCTAGATAATTACTTTCACTGCATGTGTGGGTTTGTATAATATATGACTAAAAATGATTTGAACATTTCGAATATCTTAGAATTTAATAACATCAAAATAATCGATGAGTGCTCATCACCATAGAGAATAACATCAACCTTATGATCAACTTTTTGGCCTCAGCTTTACCAAAATCACTGATTCACCCATTAGCAACCACACAGGGCATTCATTGGTTCCTCTTACATATAAAACTTCAACCTTATGGAACTAAGATTTGGAGATTCAATTTTACATTCTCCTTCTTTAGTTTCGACCTGGTGAGTCATTTTGGCAAATATAGCAAAAGTACCCAGACCTTCGGTCTCCTGCGTTACTAGTGGCTCTACTTGTCAACAAGCTAAATTTATGATCTTAGTGTTTTCCCCACTAGTTCATCCACTATGATATCGTAATTGATAGATCAGTTTTCCCACCATAATTAACAAAATGCAACTTTGGATCACTGAGAGGAGACTTTGAGAACGATTGCAAGGGTGTTGAGCACAACGCAAAGAGGAATTCTATTTATACACCCAGTCTGATCAATTTGAGAACAATCTCATTCAGATCCCAAACCAAAATCAAAATACTTCCCATCTTAACCTTTATTCGCACGATTGAACATCTTGCTCAAATGCAATCTCATCCCTACCCCCAAAAACACACATTTATTATAAAGAAATAGACAACACCCAGTAAATTTTCCCTAAATAAAGCGTTAATTACCCAGAGATAAAAAACCTGAACCCTACCAATTCAAAAAGATCATGACCATTTCGTGTTCGACAAAATTCCTCACTGGAACTAATCACATGCTTTCCAATTAGAAACGAATTGGGCATCGAATAAGTAAGCATCCGACTGCAAATAGAGCATGTAGAGGCGAGAGGAGAGGAGAGGAGAATACCTGTAGGTTCTGAGATTTTGCCTCGTTTCGCTCACAAGGGAAAAAGAGAGAGGCTTTTATAGATATCCTTTTTGGTGAGTTGGAGAAGAGTTGAAGCAAAGATCACGCAACCAGTTTAGTTGGGGTTGGTGGTAAGAGACAAAAGTCTGAACTTCGAAGGGTATAGAAATGAGAGAAAGAGAAAGCGATGAAGAGGGAAGCGAGAGAGCGAGAGAGAGAATGGCGCTTTGGAGGGCCGTACAAGTAGTGTGAGGCGTGGGGGAGATGAGAGCCCAAACTTTCGGATCACGCGCCTCGCGTCATTAGTTTTAGTTTCAGACGCTAATCAAAAGTCTTGCTCTTTTCTTTTCTTTTCTTTTTTTTAATTTTATTTTATGTAATTCCTCACGCCTCAATATTTCTATGTTGGTCAACGACCCAGTTGCTTGTATTTATTTATATTTAATATTTAAAATTTTAGTTATAAACAAATTTTAAGGGAAATAAAAATTATTTCTGATGAGCATATTTATGGCGTCTTGTTTCCAAAGTTATTGTTGTTAATTAGAAGAAAGTCTCGATTGAATTATTACACAAACTCCACAATCTTAAAAATAGTTCTTGTAGCACTTAGAGACAAACTACAATGTGATATGTAATATAATCTTCAGATGCCCAAAAGATCAACTCATATGTGTTTTTCTTTTGACACAACATATGGGATTGGATCAAAACAACTCAAAAAAAAATTACTTGTAAAATAAACCAAAATAGCAATTCAAGGATATGTTTTGAGTCAAATCTCTTCCCATGGAAAGTTGCAAGTTCGAATCTCCTTTACGAAAATGTTTTCAAATTAAAATGTAAGTGTCAACTATTACAAGCTTATTATCTAGCGATTCAGATTAATGGTGCATCGAAAGGCCTAGTAGGATTCTGTAGGTTGTGATTCATGAGCGCGGCTCAAATCTCCGTTTCTTTGCAAATTCGGTGTTGTTTACATCGAAAACGAATATAAGGTTGGGCCAACAAATGGGGCGTATTGTCAACTAAAGGCCCATCCAGAATCTGGCCCTCAAAGCTTGTACGCACTCAGAATGCAATCCATGGTCAGCAGTTTGATGCAAACAGTTTGACCCAATTGTAGCCCATTAACACCAATAATCCCTATTATTTTTATGAGGATTGCAGCTCTGTGATTGTCGACAAATTAAGGGTCAATAGCAGCCCAAACCCAACGGCCCAATAAGGCCTGTATAGAAGGCTAAAATTCTTTAAAACGCCATGAACTTTGGAGCGTTTTTGAAAAAACTATCATGAACTTTAAAAATGCAAGAAAAAATTACTAATTTTCCCTACAATTTTCAAAAAGTACCCTCTGTCAGCTTTCAATTAAGAAAATGTCATGTGTATATCATGTGAATGTTTAATGATCAAAATACTCTTTTATTTAAGAAAAGTGGAGGAAAAAAAAAAAAGAAAAATGCATCCACCACCCAGCTCCCCCCTCCCCCTCCCCTTTCCCCTGCGCTCCTCTCTCTCTCTCTCTCTCTCTCTCTCTCTCTCTCTCTCTCTCGCTCGCTCTCTCTCACACACACACAAACTTCTAATCGAGGTCGCGACTCTTCTCAAAATACATCCCCCTCAATTCTAATGAAGGTTGCGGCTTTTCTCACAATGCCCCTCCTCGCCTTCTTTAAAACCCTAAGAGTCTCCTCTAGATCATACCGCCACCTCCTCCTCCTCCCAAAAACCTCCCCCCAATGTTCCAACAACTTCAACCCTCGGAGGTTGCGGGACCTCCTCCTCATCTCTTAGAGCTTTCGCGGGATGCCCTGGCGGTTGGCCTCGCTGTCGACCTTTGTGCCCATATTCGATGACGAAGGCGGCGATGGAAACTCCTACAGCGGTAGTGGTGGTGGAAAAGGAGGATGAGGTGGGGGATCGGGGTCTGTGGCGACGAGGATTGGAGGTGGGACCTCCCTCATTATGGGGATTGGATGTGGGACCCTCTCTCTCTTTCTCTCTCTCTCTCTCTCCACACACACACTATTACTATTTTTTATTTGTGTTCTGTTGTGGGGAAAGGATAAATTCGTCTTTTTTTTTAGCTGTTACTTTTTGCACTTTTAAAAGTTGATCATATTTTCTTGTATTAATCAAAATTCATGATAAGTTTTTTCAGAAACACTGAAAGTTTATAATTTTTTTATGAATTTTAGGTCTATACAAAAGCAACATGTTAAACCTTGATGAAGAGCAGCTACTGAAATAAGCCTCCTAATCTTAGTAATAACATCAAATGAGCTCAACCTCTCAACAATTTAAACTGCTTTCATGATGAGTTTATAAGTTCACGATACACTGCTTGTAAGACTGCTCAGGGCCTGCATTAAAATAACAGAGATATTGTGTATAAGAAGACTAGTTTCACTTTGAATTAGTTTGTTACAGGTATTAACCACAGTAAGTACCACAAAAAAGTAGTTAAAAGAATTAAAGCAAGATATTACCGCAAAACAAAATTTCATCAACCGTTGATTATCTTTCTTTGTTTCACGTGAGAAAATTTTGTACCATGGACTCATGGTTTCCACAAATTGTGAACATTTAAACTAAATAATTTTTTTTAATATTAAACTTGACAACTGCTTTAACAAAAACTAAATCAGTTAACTTTTGAGAAAAACATTTGTATCCATGAGGGCCAAAGCATCCCACCTCCCAGCTGAAACCTAATTAGCACCAACTTTCTTTCTCTTCTCTCCCCTTCAATCAATCATTAATTTCTTTTAAAAACAATGATAAATTGAGGGGGCCAGCGACAGGAGGGACTGTTTGGCTTTGAAAAAAAATTGAAAAATTTTGGAGTGAATTTCATAATATTAACTTTTTTTTTGAAAAGCTTTCAGGTGGGCTCATAGATTTTCATCAGGTTTTCTATCCACGAAAGGAAGCCGGTTGACAAAAAAATGAATCCAGAACGTAAGGCTCATATTCTGTTTCCTCTATTTTAAAAAAACGCAAACACAATTGCTTAAAATTCGGTGTGAGTCAAATCAAATCCGAATTTCACTGCTAGGATCCCAACAACCAAACAGCTCCTAACAGTGAAATGCCGGTTTGGTAGGGCCCACTCACTGCGCTCTGGACCTTTGACTCACTGAGAGCTCTGGACCTATGAATCAGAAGGGAGCGGGGCCCACTCAGTTCTCAAACTGCTGATTGTGCCCCCTCGCAGAAAAAGATCAAGGCGACTGGGCCCCGCGTGGGCTTTTCTGCTCGTAGCCTGAGTCAGCCGCAGCGTCATGCATGCACCGGGTTTAAGTGGGCCAGCCCAATTTACGAGCGATGAGTGATAAAACTTATTTGCACGTGTGGCATTTTTTTTTTGCCCCACAGGATATGAGGCTAATATTTTGCTTTCCACTCACTAATTTAAACTAATTTTTTTGGCAATTTGGCCGTGTCTTCCGTGTCCTTAATTTGTCAGAGCTCCACTCTTTATTTATCTTTTGATACTCCCAGTTGTTCTCACTGTAAATTTTCTTCCATTATGTCCGAGTATGCAATTTATATTGTTTTAATTCAAATTAATCACAGTTGTGTTATACTTTATGTTGGGAAATATGAAGAATTAAATGTGAATCTTTGAGTTGAATTACGACGAGATCCGTTGATAGAATAATTGGATAATGATTAGAGTGTGTTCTCCTTCCATTGAGGATGAACGTGGTATATTCACATGTTCAATTCCGACTTCGAATGAATGAGATATTCAAGTTTAAAGTTTGCCTAATTCAAAGTTAAAAGAGGACTAAAGATAGTTAAAAGCATTTAGTCCCACATTGACCATGGGATGGAAGATTGAAGTGTTTAAATAAAGAAAAATGGGCCCAAAGGGGGTGCCCTTTGGGTACTTGGAGTTTTCGCGCGCGATTAGGGGGAAACCATGCCCACACGCGCGCGCCGGTGCCAGAGCCGGGCTCGGGTTCCCTACCCGGTCCGGTTCTTTTTGAACTGGGTCTCACGGACGTGGGTATTGCGGATCACACCCGCTTCGCCATTCGGATCCAAACCGAATCAACGCAACGGCTGACAGAAAACCGCCGCGAACAGTTGGGCGGTTTCTGTCTGAAACGAACCATTGCAACGGTGAGCGCTATAAATACCCCTCCTTTTCTCTCATTTCAGAACACAACAAATACAACAAAACACAAACACACAGAAACAGAAAAGGAAAAGGAAAGCCAGTTCCTTCCTTTGCATTCGGGAATTCTGTAACTCAGATTCTGAAGTGACTTCTACCAGATTCCTTCTGAAAGAAGGCTCAGAAAATTCAACAGATTCTTTAATAGAATTGTTGTCTGAATCTGTTACTTTCGAAAAAAATATTTTTCTATCTTGGAAGACCAGCGTCCAGTAATCCATTAGCACCGTAGCAGGGGACGTAATTGTCTTAAGGAGATTCGCTATAAGCGTACCTCACTCCAAGTACTGTATAAGTAAATTAATTTTTTTTATACAGGGGTTATACTGATATTCAGTATATTGAGACTGACTTATACCAGTCTAATTAGTGTTTAACCAAGTAAGCTAATTGAAAGGTGGTTCTGTAATTAAGGAATGTTCTATTAAACGAAAAACCTCTAACCTGATATTCACTGACCTGGCCAATTAGATCGGTGATATTGATTAGTTGTCAGATTAATTTCCGAAACTAGCAATCTTAAGACATTTATTCTTGAAGTTTCTTACTTTTGTTCTGCTTGAACTTGTAGAAAATGTCTGAGACTAATCAAGACAGCTCAAGTAAGGCACCAAACATGCATATCCAAACTTTGATGCCTGCTCCACTTCCTAACCCAAAGCCGGAGAAGTCAGGAAAATTTGATGGCACAGAATTCAAGAGATGGCAATAGAAGATGCTCTTCTACTTGATCACTCTGCATCTGGCTAATTGCCTATAAGAGGATCCATCAGAACCTGAAACTGATCGGAAATCAGTCCTTACGGTCGATGCATAGACTCAAGGTGACTTCCTTTGCCTAAACTATATTTTGAATGGACTGGATGACTCTCTTTATAATGTTTACAGTCCCATCACAACGACAAAGAAGTTATGGGCCAGTGTTGATAAGAAGTATAAGACTGAGGATGTCGGTATTAAGAAGTTCGTCGTAGGACGATTTCTAGAGTACAAAATGGTGGACAACAAGACTGTAATCAGTCAGGTACAAAAGTTTTAACTTATCTTGCACGAGATAGAGGCTGAAGGTATGAATCTACTTGAAACTTTTCAGGTTGCTACTATTGTGGAGAAACTCCCACTTGCGTGGAGAGATTTCAAGAACTATCTGAAGCACAAGCGCAAGGAGCTGAAGTTGGAAGATCTCATTGTGAGGTTTCGAATTGAGGAGGACAACCGAAAGTCCGAGAAAAGGAGCAGTAGGAACTCCTATGAAGCCAAGGCCAATGTGATTGAAGACTCAAAGGGGAAAACGTCTACTTTCAAAAACTTAAAGTGGAAGAAAACTGCCCAAAGGTATAAAGGCAAGGTCTCAGAAGCAAGAACATGCGCTTTAAGAGAACTTACTACATCTGCAACAAAAAAAGGCGAATGAATTTCACAGCCGTCTCCAAAAGAACAAGAAGAACCATCCACAGACAAGCCTGACCGACCATGCGTCGCCAACCTTTCAGCTGTGGTGTCAGAAGTGAATCTGACGACCAACAATAAGGATTGGTGGGCAGACACTGGGGCTACTCGGCACATCTACTTTAAGAAATTATTATTCTTTGAATATCAAAAACTAGAGCAAGATGAGCAACTCTTCATGGGAAACTCAGCTGTCTCCAAGGTTGAGGAAAAAAGAAAGGTCATCCTAAAGTGGACATCTGGGAAAGAGCTTACTCTGAACAATGTGCTACATGCTTCAGATATCCGCAAGAATCTGATCTCTGGATCAAAACATAGTAAGAAAGGATTTAGAATAATTTTTGAATCAGATAAATTTGTACTTACTAAGGGTGGGATGTATGTGGGAAAGGGTTATCATGTTGATGGTCTTTTTAAAGCCAATGTTGCAGTGGTGGACAAAAAGTCTGTGTATTTGTACCCTAAGCTTATAAATAAAGAAAAATCTTCTATTTATTTGCTTGAGTCTCCTATTTTATGGCATGTTAGATTAGGGCATATAAATTACAAGTCTTTAAAAAACTTGTCTAATCTAGGATATATTTCTAAACTCAACTTGGAAGAAATTCGCAAGTGTGAGATTTGTGTTGAGACCAAGTTCGCGAAAAATTCATTTCACTCAATTGATCGAAATACAAAACTTTTAGGGTTAATTCATAGCGATCTGTGCGACTTGAAATTTATGCCAACTAGAGGCGGGAAAAAGTATTTTATTACTTTTATTAATGACTGTACAAGATACTGTTATGTGTATCTTCTAAACAGTAAGGATGAGGCAATGAATATGTTTATAACATATAAAGTCGAAGTTGAGAATCAACTCAATAAGAATATCAAGATTCTAAAATCCGATCGAGGCAGAGAATATGAATCAAATGATTTTAGTGAGTTATGTGCTAAATTTGGTATAATCCATCAAACTATAGCACCATGTACTCCTCAACAAAATAGAATTGCTGAACAGAAGAATAGAACTTTAAAGAAGATGGTCAATTCCATACTCGTAAGTTCTGGAGCTTCGCAGAACTTGTGGAGGGAAGCTCTGTTAACTGCAAATTATATTTTAAACAGAGTAACCCACAAGAAACTTGGTCTTATACCATTTGAGTTATGGCATAGAAGGACACCTTCCTATCATTACCTCAAAATGTGGGGGTGCCTTGCAAAGGTACTAGCACCATTACCTAAAAAGACTAAGTTAGGAGTAAGAACTATGGACTGCATATTCATAGGCTATGCCTTGAAAAGTAGTACCTACAAATTTCTGGTTCATAAATCAGAAATACCAAATATTCATGTAAACATGATTATCGAATCTAGAGATGCTGTGTTCTTTGAAAACATCTTTCCATGTAAACGGGAAACAGATAAGACTTCTGGAAAAGAACACATGAGATGGCGTTCATGTAAGATCACCTAGAGGGGGGGTGAATAGGTGATGGCTAATCTAATGGTCACTTATGAACAAATAATGCGGAATTAAAACTAAGTTGACCAATTAAACTTCTTTTAATTGAACATTTATGTATAACACAAGAGTGTTGCCGAATTCCCTTACGAGGCTCTGGACAAACTCCTCTAGATTCCCCTTGAATGGGTTGAGGTGCCGCGTTGGCTCTCTTGGTTGAATACAAGTGTTAGACAATCAATCCCAAGCAATTATATAACAATTAAGCACAAAGGTATATCAAGCATATAAAGATAGACAATAATTGAATGCAAGATATAAAAGAGACAAAGAGAAAGAGAGAGAGAGCAAGAGTGAGCAATCGCAAACACAAAGGGTTTGTTTCGAGGTTCGAGCACACTTGCTCTACATCCCCGCCTTCGACACACGAAGGATTTCCACTATGCACGATCCAACCGGATCTCTCCTTGGTGCCGCAACACCTACAAGCCCTCGGACTCCCTAAGTCCCTTACACACCACAAGCCCACCGGCTCGTCGAGGCCGCACCTCAAGCTACAAGAGTTCGCACCCGAACCCTAAACAACCACGAGCACACTTGCCCGTCTTCTCAAAGTACAAGATGAAATCTTGGTGATCTAAACACTTGATCACCTACAAAAGCTCTCACTACAACACCTATAGGATGAATAGCTCAATGGATGCTCAAGTGTTTGTGTGAGAAAGCAAGGAAAGAATCTTTGGTGAAAATCTCAAGAAATCACTTTTACACTCTTATAAAATCTTCCCTCTTGATTGGAAGTATTAGCTCACTATTTTTGTGGAGAAAAACCTCTGAAATGAATATGAGAAAACAGGCTCTAAGGTCTCCAAAAATCTTAGCTTCAAACAATGACAAAACCCCCTTTTATAGAGGCCAGAAAAATCTGACCGTTGGGCTCTGTCAGTACTGCCGGTCGACCGGTCCGGTCGACCGCCAACGGTCAAGAATCCGACCGTTGGAGCCTCCGGTCGACCGTCCCGGTCGACGCGCAACTGGAGAAGAGAGAAAACTCTCTGTCGGTCGACCGGCCCGGTCGACCGAGATTTCCTGAGAGCAAAGCTCTCTGAAGCGGTCGACCGGCACGGTCGACCGTTCTCCAGTGCACACAGGCGTGCACGTCTGTGCACGTCCGGTCGACCGACCCGGTCGACCGGCCACTGTCAGTTCTGAAAAATCAGAACTGCCAGAACCTGAAAATTTTGGGATTAAAGATTGGTCTTTTTGGCTTAATAAAAAATCCCATAAATACTTAGAAATTCTACAAAAAATAGTTTTATGATATAGAAACATGCTTGCACAAAATCAAGGCATGTTATTAAAGATTTGACTATTTTTTGTAACTTGGAAATATTGGCTCAAAATAAAACTGTTTTTCTAAAACAACATGTTTTTCCAAATTTTCATCAAATACAAAAACAAGATATACTTTAAAGCATAGTGTGTATGGATATGATCCACTACACAATCAAGATGAAATATCTAGTTTTTGACATAAAGCACTAAACTTGGTTTTGGATATAAGATATGTAAACTTGAAATACCAAGAACCAAATAGAATCTTGTCACAATGAAAATCTTTTCTTAACAAGAAAATCTTTTATGAAATGAAATTTTTATCATGAAAACAATTCTATCAAGAGTGTGTGTGTGATATGACTTGAGCAATCCACCAACTATTCTATCCTTTATATTTTAACTAAAACAAAAACAAAATCTTATACCTAGACACAAGTCTTCATCTTCTTGAAGTCTTCACTTGAAGGCTTCTCATCTTCTTGACTTGGTCCACATGCAATCCACCGAGCTCATCTCTAGATATGGTCTTGATGCATAGGCTCGTGAATCGACCGGTGCTAGCTTCCAACTTGACATTTTATCCTTTGTTGAAGCTCCACACCTACTAAGATCTTGATAAGGAATCTGTCACTAATTAAACACAAGATCATTAGTAAACATAACTTCATGAGTTGATCATCATCAAAACTAGAGTGATGGGCCTTTGGGCCAACAATCTCCCCCTTTTTGATGATGACAAAACTCATGACGTTATATATGCATGGATTAAAGTAAAGCTTCAAAGAAGCTCCCCCTTAACTCATGCATAGACATAAATAATAAGATATGGCAATGAAGCATATGACATGTATTTGTAAGTATTTGTAATATATGCATAAAACATAAATCTTACTCCCCCTTAAGCAAGGAAGACATGCATATATCACAAATACTTACAAATACTTCTCCCCCTTTTTGTCAATCATCAACAAAGGGTTCAAAGTAAAAATACATCAAACAAATTTTCTCCCCTTTTTGTCAAAAACAATGAAATCAAAGAGGGTAAAATCAAATCAATCAATAAGATTTATATGCGATATACATTCATGAAGAGGAAGACGCTAAGTTAACTTCCCTACACATATGCATTACATGAAGAAGGGATGACAAGCCCTAACTCACATAACACATATTATGTAATGCATAAGAGGAGATGTGAAGCTCCCCCTACACACGTGTACCATATAAAGAAGAGATGTTAAGCTCCTCAATACACAATGCACTCAACATGAATCTATATGTAAGAGAGATGTTAAGCTCTCCTTGCATATAGGCAATAAGTTCATATCAAATTTTTTTTTTTTTTTAAAAAAAAAAACAAAATCTTGATAAGCAAACACATAGTATATAATATACGTGTGTAAATCAAGCACAAAAGATCACATATATGTATGAAAAGATAATATCAATTGAAGTAGATGCATACATACATGAAAGAACAAAATATGAGTATATACAATATGAATCAAATTGATATCAATTGAAAATATCTAATGATACCAATTGAAAATTAAGCTTAAGTGTATATATCATATAATCGACCACATGAAGAATTCGAACTAGTTAAATGAAGGTGTTTAACAACTAGTACGGAATCCTTCAATCAAGGAATAAAGCAAAAATTTTTCATGAAATATCAATGAAACACAAGGCACTAAAAAAACACTCTATCCATAAAGTCCATATCAAAAAGAAGTGAGTGTGCTAGTGTTATGTGGAACATGGTATCATGAAAAATAGCAATAAAACTCAATATTCCTTAAAATTTTGAAATCATGAAATCCATCACAAAAATTTTATTGAAAAAATTACAAAATTTTTATTAAAAACAAAAATTTATATTTCAAGATATATGTATGTTTTGACAAGACATTAAGTATACATACATATCCTTAAAACACATTTGAGTCTATTTATAGATTTGCATGAAAGGCAAATGACTCAAGAGGTATCCATGTATATCTTAATGTTTTGGCAAGACAAACATATACATGAAATGAAATCACATGATCATAGCATAAATCCAAAATGGGAATACAAGTTTAAAATGTAATAATCATCAAAACTTAGGCTATACTAACACACCTAATGGGCACAAATAAGCATTCAAACCCAATCATATATAGATTTATTTGTGATCCATAATGTGTATAAGTATAAATCCAAGCGTTGACAAATGCTAACATTTAAACTAATATTCAAATCATGAAACATCAAATAAATTTTGAAAATACAAAAGAATTTATCCATATGATTTCAAATAGGATCATGTGAATCAATTTGAAGAATAGATAACTAGTTTAAATGGATTTTTGACAAACTAGTTAAAGATCCTTCAAAAATACAAAGTCAAATGTTTTCCATGAATAATACTAAATACATAAAAGTTCAAGCACTCATAGTCCATAAAGCTCAAAAATTATCTTTTATCATAAAAGATGAGTGTTCAAAGGTTATGTAAATGGTATTTTCATGAAAATAGAAAGTGAAGCATGAATCTCATGAAAATCTTATTTTTCATCTTAAAACAAATCATATATTTTTCATAAAGTATTTTGTATTTAGCAATGCTTTATGAAAATAGTCATTCAAGCTCAAAAAGATCATAAATCACATTTTGTTGTACAAATCAAAAACATGAAAAATCATTTTTTTTATTATTATTTATTTAAAATACTAATCTTCATGGTATATGTATGATTTATCCAATTCTAACAATATGCATACATATCCCAAATATGAAAAGAGTCCAATATATATTGCATGAAGGCAAATGACTCAAGGGGTATACATGTACATTTATTAGATTTGAATTAAACACACATATACATGAAGTAAGATCAAAGATAGGCATAACAAATATAAATGACCGAATCATCAAAACTAGCCTATACATATGCATATAGTGGATACAAATGAGCATGAAGTTCAAATATGTATGAGTCAATTGTAGTTCACTATTCATATATGTATAAATACAAGTTTTGACACATTCTACATTTAAGCATGTAAATGCCACATGAAGTACCAAAAAATATGAACATGCTACATGAAATTAAAAACATGTGCATAAATGAAATAGGAGTTTAGAAATCGTTACCAACTCCAAAGCTCCTAGCATGGTGGTTGACCCACCAAAATTCCTTGATAGCGGTGCTCCAAGTATGTGTCATTTTAGTTCAAATGCACCCACCATCAAGGCACCAAATCTCTCACGTTTTGAGAGATTCCTCACCTACATCAAATACACAAGGTGGGGATTTTGGTACCCATATTTTCTTGGGTCCTATGGGGTTAGTCTTGTAAGGAACCCAAGCATTTTTATTTTTATCAAAAATAAGAACATTTAACCTTTCATAACAAAATTTTCTTAGATGGCCTTTACGGCCACAATGTGTACATGTGTACACCTTAGCATACTTATGAGTGGGAGTGTGAGCATGATGTGCATCATAAGCATGGTCATGATGATGATGTGCATGAGTATGAGGAACTTGTTTCTTTTGAAACAAGGATTCCAATCTAGTATGATTGAATGTACATGAGCTCAAATTAGAGCTCAAATTATCAATTTTATTTTTCAAATTTTTAATCTCATTTTGATCAATGTGTGCATGAGAAGCATGATGAGATATAGAATCACTTTTCTTTTTCTTTTGTGAAACAAAATCTTTTTCTTTTTCACAAATTTTTCTTTTCAAAGATTTATTTTCTTGAAAAACATCTTCCTTTTGTTTTTCCACCAAATCAATCTTATTTTTCAAAATCATATTTCCTTCACATAAAACATTCAATTTAGACATTAAGGAAATATTCTCATTTTTCAAATCTTCATTTTCTTTTTCTAAGCATGCCATTTTATTTTCTAAAGAATCTTTATCATTAAGCATGGCATCAAAATTCTTTTTCAAAATTTTATTATCTTTTTCTAAACATGCAATGTTACTTCTAAAAGAGTCATGTTCTACATGCATGCAATCAAGTTCCTTTTTCAAATTTTTTATTTTTCTTTTTAATCATGTCATATTTTTCAAGCACAAGATGACAAAAGGTAGCAAGCTCATCATATGACATGTCTACATCCTCATCATCGGATTCGGTGTTTACCTCAAGGGGGTTATCCCCTTGGACCATATAGCATACGTTGGAGATGTCGCTTCCAACGTCCGAATCGCTCCCCGCATAGTATAGGTCCTTTTCGCCAAGGGAGGTGATGATGTTCCAAGCTACAAAAGCCGATTCAACATTAGAAACCCTAGATAAATAATCATCATTTAGGGTTGACTTAATAGCATGAAGGGCTTTTGCATTAGCCTCAATGTTCTTACTATTTAAGCAATATTCTTTATTAGTTGTGGCAAGATATACACTAAGGCCAAGTCCTTTGAGGAACAAAGACATCTTAACCTTCCAAATTTGGATGTTAAGGATGTCAAAGGTGGGTGGTGACATGAAGTCCATGGTGTGTGTACAAAATATTGTGATTAGCCTAAAAGTAGGATCTTTAACTCTAGGTTGTTAGACCCAATATCAAGAGCACTTGGCTCTGATACCAATTGTAAGATCACCTAGAGGGGGGTGAATAGGTGATGGCTAATCTAATGGTCACTTATGAACAAATAATGCGGAATTAAAACTAAGTTGACCAAATTAAACTTCTTTTAATTGAACACTTATGTATAACACAAGAGTGTTGCCGAATTCCCCTTGCGAGGCTCTGGACAAACTCCTCTAGATTCCCCTTGAATGGGTTGAGGTGCCGCGTTGGCTCTCTTGGTTGAATACAAGTGTTAGACAATCAATCCCAAGCAATTATATAACAATTAAGCACAAAGGTATATCAAGCATATAAAGATAGACAATAATTGAATGCAAGATATAAAAGAGACAAAGAGAAAGAGAGAGAGAGCAAGAGTGAGCAATCGCAAACACAAAGGGTTTGTTTCGAGGTTCGAGCACACTTGCTCTACATCCCCGCCTTCGACACACGAAGGATTTCCACTATGCACGATCCAACCGGATCTCTCCTTGGTGCCGCAACACCTACAAGCCCTCGGACTCCCTAAGTCCCTTACACACCACAAGCCCACCGGCTCGTCGAGGCCGCACCTCAAGCTACAAGAGTTCGCACCCGAACCCTAAACAACCACGAGCACACTTGCCCGTCTCCTCAAAGTACAAGATGAAATCTTGGTGATCTAAACACTTGATCACCTACAAAAGCTCTCACTACAACACCTATAGGATGAATAGCTCAATGGATGCTCAAGTGTTTGTGTGAGAAAGCAAGCAAAGAGTCTTTGGTGAAAATCTCAAGAAATCACTTTTACACTCTTATAAAATCTTCCCTCTTGATTGGAAGTATTAGCTCACTATTTTTGTGGAGAAAAACCTCTGAAATGAATATGAGAAAACAGGCTCTAAGGTCTCCAAAAATCTTAGCTTCAAACAATGACAAAACCCCCTTTTATAAGAAAAATCTGACCGTTGGGCTCTGTCAGTACTGCCGGTCGACCGGTCCGGTCGACCGCCAACGGTCAAGAATCCGACCGTTGGAGCCTCCGGTCGACCGTCCCGGTCGACCGCGCAACTGGAGAAGAGAGAAAACTCTCTGTCGGTCGACCGGCCCGGTCGACCGAGATTTCCTGAGAGCAAAGCTCTCTGAAGCGGTCGACCGGCACGGTCGACCGTTCTCCAGTGCACACAGGCGTGCACGTCTGTGCACGTCCGGTCGACCGACCCGGTCGACCGGCCACTGTCAGTTCTGAAAAATCAGAACTGCCAGAACCTGAAAATTTTGGGATTAAAGATTGGTCTTTTTGGCTTAATAAAAAATCCCATAAATACTTAGAAATTCTACAAAAAATAGTTTTATGATATAGAAACATGCTTGCACAAAATCAAGGCATGTTATTAAAGATTTGACTATTTTTTGTAACTTGGAAATATTGGCTCAAAATAAAAACTGTTTTTCTAAAACAACATGTTTTTCCAAATTTTCATCAAATACAAAAACAAGATATACTTTAAAGCATAGTGTGTATGGATATGATCCACTACACAATCAAGATGAAATATCTAGTTTTTGACATAAAGCACTAAACTTGGTTTTGGATATAAGATATGTAAACTTGAAATACCAAGAACCAAATAGAATCTTGTCACAATGAAAATCTTTTCTTAACAAGAAAATCTTTTATGAAATGAAATTTTTATCATGAAAACAATTCTATCAAGAGTGTGTGTGTGATATGACTTGAGCAATCCACCAACTATTCTATCCTTTACATTTTAACTAAAACAAAAACAAAATCTTATACCTAGACACAAGTCTTCATCTTCTTGAAGTCTTCACTTGAAAGCTTCTCATCTTCTTGACTTGGTCCACATGCAATCCACCGAGCTCATCTCTAGATATGGTCTTGATGCATAGGCTCGTGAATCGACCGGTGCTACCTTCCAACTTGACATTTTATCCTTTGTTGAAGCTCCACACCTACTAAGATCTTGATAAGGAATCTGTCACTAATTAAACACAAGATCATTAGTAAACATAACTTCATGAGTTGATCATCATCAAAACTAGAGTGATGGGCCTTTGGGCCAACAGTTCAGGGACGAAAGCCCAGATGAATCGATTATTAATGCAGAAATTGAACTAAGAAGAAATCAGAGATCTAGAATCTCAAAATCTTTTGATTCAAATTTCATAGCATACGCTATTGAAAGCGAGACTCAAACATTTAAGAGGTTATGTCTACCCCAGAAGCATAAATGTAGAAAGAAGCTATAAATAGCGAAATAGAATCCATACTAAGTAATCATACATGAGAATTGACAGACTTGCCTCCTGGTAGTAACCAATTGGGCGTAAGTAGATTTTCAAAAGAAAATTAAAACCCGATGGATCTATCGATAAGTACAAGGCTAGCTTATTAGCCAAGGGCTATCGACAAAAGGAAGGACTTGACTACTTCGATACTTATTCACCAGTAATAAGAATAACTTACATTCGGATGTTAATTACAATTGCAGTATAGCATAACTTAGATATCCATCAAATGGATATCAAGACTGTATTCTTAAACGGTGAATTAAATGAAGAAATATATATGGAGCAACCTGAAGGATTTACAGTCAAGGCTAAGAACACAAAGTGTGTTAATTGGTAAAATCCTCATACGGTTTAAAGCAAGCTCCAAAACAATGGCATGAGAAATCGATAGTGTCATGATTAAAGATAGATTCACGATCAATGAATGCGATAAGTGTGTTTACACTAAAACAGTTGGAAATACATGTATCATTATTTGTCTTTATGTAGATGACATGTTGATACTTGGGACTAATATTAAAATTATTAAGTCCACTAAAAGAATGTTATCCAACAGTTTTGACATTAAGGATCTGGGGGTTGCTGATGTAATTTTAGGAATTAAAATCACAGAACACCAGATGAAATCAGTCTATCTCAATCTCACTGCGCGGATAAGATGATAGAAAGATTCAAAGATCATGGGATAAAGGAGAATACAAATTCTTTTCTCTCACACATCCACCTTCGTAAGAATACAGGAACTAGAGTACGCCAGTTAGTGTATTCTCAGATTATCAGAAGTCTAATGTATTTAATGAACTACATTAGACCCGATATTGCTTACGCTGTAGCAAGTTAAGCAGATACACTAGTAACCCTAGTGATAATCATTGGATTGCTCTACTACGAGTATTAGGTTACGTATCACATACCAAGGAATATGCCTTGAGATATGAACAATATCCATCTGTACTTGAAGGATACAGTGATGCTAATTGGATTGCAAATTCTGAGGAATCAAAATCAACTAGCAGATACGTATTTACTCTAGGAGGAGCAGCGGTATCTTGGAAATCTTTCAAACAAACACGCATTACCCGTTCTACTATGGAATCGGAATTCATAGCCTTAGATAAGGCCGGAGAAGAAGCAGAATGGCTTCAATAATTTTTGAAAGATATACCATTATGGCAAAAGCCAGTGGCCGCTATATACATACATTGCGATAATCAAGAAGCTAATCTAGGGCACAAAATTTTATATACAACGGTAAGTCTAGACATATTCGTCGTAGACATAATACCGTTAAGTAGTTGCTCTCAAATGGAATTATCTCTATTAACTTTGTCTCGTCAAAAGATAATTTAGCGGATCCGCTTACCAAAAGTTTAAGTGGAGAGCGCATCGAGGGGAATGGGTCTAAAAACCTAACCTTACCAATCAACTTAATGGAAACCTCACTTAGCGACTGGAGATCCCACGGACTAAGTTTAAGAGAAAAAACTAGTTATGATTGATTTAGCAAGTAAGCACTTGGTGAGTTTATGCATGTTTATTCTCATATTTATGCATATATGTGTTGTTTGGTTTATGCATTTCATTGAATATCTATTTGTTTATTGCTATGCATGAGTTAAGGGGGAGCTTCCATGAATATTATCTTTAATTCATGCATATATAACTCCATGAGTTTTGTCATCATCAAAAAATGGGAGATTGTTGGCCCAAAGGTCTATCACTCTAGTTTTAATGATGATTAACTCATGTAGTTATAGTTTACTAATGATCTTGTGTTTAATTAGTCTCAGATATTTGATCAAGTTCTTAGTAGGTGATTAGCTTCAACAAAAGAGTTTTGGAGCTAACACATGTAAATTCAAGAGCTCACGCGTCAAGATTGCATCTAGCACTCGGTTGGAGTCAAGTTCATTGAATCGTGTTTGAATCGAGTCGTCTTGAAGATGAGAATCGACAAGAAAACTTCGCTTTGTGTTTAGATCTTGTGTAAAGATAGATAGTGTTGATATGCTCAAGTTTACACACGCACAAGTTTCAATATGTTTGATTTTTAATTTAACCAGTTTTTGAATTTCATATCAAACACATAGATATATATCTTATATGTATATTGTATTCTATCCATATACAAACATGCTTCAAATTTGTTTCAATATCATGTTTTTGTATTTATATAAGTTTTAGAGAAAACGATTTTTCATTTTAAAAAATTTAAGTTTTGAAAAAATACGGATTTTGTATTTAAGCCTAATTTCAATATCACAGAAATAGTTCAAATAGTTTGTAATATGTGTTGATTTTTAGTCACACATGTTTGGTATTCAAATATCTTATAAGAACTTATTTTTGTAGAATTAATGTGATTTTATGGGATTTAATTGGTATTAAATTAACTAAGTTTTCAATCCCAGATTTCCTAGCCAGACAGACCGGACGGTCGACCGGACCGGTCGACCGATGTGCACGAGAGACGTGCACATGGCCAGCCTAAACGGCCGGTCGACCGCGCAATCGACCGACTGAAAGTACCCAACTCTCAGGTGTTGGCCGGTCGACCAGAGACACAACGGTCAGAGATATGACCATTACGCCGGTCGACCGGGCGGTGGACCGGAAGGTCATTTTTGACCTTTTCAAACTGCCAACGGGCAGATTTTGAGAGGTTATATATATGCCTTCTCTTGAGCTGATTTGAACAAGAATTTAGAAGAGAAAATTTCCTAACTTTCAAGTGTTTTTCAGTAAGAGTTTAAAAGAGTTTTGTGGTTAAAAGATTTATCTTTATTTTGTTTTCAAGGGTTGGAAAAATCAAAGAAAAGGAGAGTCTTTAGGAATTAGTTTTTGATCTTTATATCTATTTCATATTTGTAGTTTTCTCAAGTATTTTCTTTGAGATTTTGATTTTCAAACTCCTTGATTTCTCACACTTGAGCTATCATATCTATCCTATCTATAGAATTTTATTTTGGTTAGAAAATTGGTTTGTGATTTATTTATATCACCAAGTGTTGTAATCTCTTTGCTTTAGATTTGTTGTTATCCCAGTGTAGAAGAGGTTGTGATTTGGGTTTGTTGTTATCCCTCTTGTGTTGAGGTGATTGTGATAGAGTTTTGACTTAGTGCCTTATCCCTCTAGTGTAAGGTTGTAACGGTCCCAGATTACTTATTCCTCAATTAACATAACATTCTTTTAAAACAGGTGGAATATCATAATCATATCCAAATCCTTAAATTTTTCAGCAGCACCTCCTTTGGAAATACTGAAATGCCCAAATACACATTTCAACTCGCAATAATTTCGGCCAACATCAGTCTACTTATCTTCAATCCAAACATGTAAACCAAAGTTAATAATCACCCATGCAACCACAATAGTGTTACGGCTCATAATGATCGACTTATTCTCCAAATAACAATTTCGGCTTGACATCGCCTACTTATGTGAAAACAAAAGAAACATATGCTCAAGAGTACCCCTCTCAGCATCCACAACATAACACAGATTATAACTTTAACTCATCACCATAATCTAGAGGAACTCATAATAAGCATCTATCTCAAACTGTAATTATATACACACCCTTCAAGCTTCTCCAATTACATCACAATTAAGTACATAGGACAACTATATCATAATAAATATCACTTCTATATCCACGCAGCTAAGCCAGGCACCTGCCTTCCACGCAACCTGAAAACATATGAACTGGAAGGGGGTGAGCTCAATAGCTCAGTGAGTAGAGTCCGGAAGAAAGGTCAATAAATGGTGAAAATAATCAATAAGAAGTGTACCAGGAGACGAGAGCAATCTAGATGAATAAGAGAAGATCGATAACATCTCAGAAGATAACAATCAAAACAGAATCTCTAAAATTCTTGGCACGGTCTGACTCTTTTGGTCATCTACTCTCCTTCGGCTTTCTTAGGTTACGATTCCGCATATATTTATAGAGACCGAGAGTTTAGTAAAATATTAGCTCAACAACTCATAACTGTATGGTCGAGTTTAACTTATGTATTTACAGCACATAACCCATATATTTCATGTGCCAAGAGTACTCCCCAAATTCTTTCTTGGATTTTCATCTTTCCGTGTGATAAGGTGTATGAGTTACATAAACAAACTTCCTCGCCTTATGTGTACATAGTGTGTATTACTCAAGTGCCTTGTATTCCACGCTATAATATACCAACCGCCATAGTTATACCATAAACCTAGTTTATGCATTCAGATAACACTTACATCACAAGCTATACTTATATAACTTATAATCATATCATACTTCAAGAAATGCATGGATTTAATCCGTACACTTTCACACAGTTTACAGTATTTCATTTCAATCAGCTAAATCAGTATTCTGATGTTTTCACTATTATATATGATAACACCTCCAACATGCCCTAGTATCACACACACACACACATAGGTATCACACAAAGCCATTCATTCTCAATCATTTGTAAGGATGCAATTATATGTGAAGCATAGCACTGTCTTCGTACTCCGCCCGTGCAATACGGGTCCCTTCCTCCCAATATGATATATAGCACCATCTTCGCACTCCGCCCGTGCCATACGGGTCCCTTCCTCCAGATATATGTATATATAGCACCGTCTTCGCACTCCGCCCGTGCAAGAAGGGTCCCTTCCTCCAGATATATGTATATATAGCACCGTCTTCGCACTCCGCCCGTGCAAGACGGGTCCCTTCCTCCAGATATATGTATATATAGCACCGTCTTCGCACTCCGCCCGTGCAATACGGGTCCCTTCCTCCATATACGACTGAAAGCATCAGGCATATGAGCACATACATGCAGATAACAACCAATATATCAGTATTACAGAGTACTAACCAATTGTGATAGTTCGACTTATAGCTTATCACTTTATTTCGAAGGCATGCATGTACAAAAATTTTAAGTTAACACTGTAGTTATCTACTCCATGTATACGGATTGAGTTCTGATCACAGTACTTATATACAATCTTCTAGATCATGTTACTTGTATTTTTATAGCCCCAATGTGACATACACGGTCAAAAAATATATATATATATATATAAATTCTCAGGTGCATACACATTTTCCAACACACAGGTTACCCATATTTATGTAATTTATTCAACAACACACTTAAGCAATTATTTTGTCATGCTCAATACTCAATATCTAGTCATACAATTGGGATTCTCAATTCACACATTCAATATCTTGGTTAATGAAGTAGAATAATTCACCACGCTGTGTACTTAGTCTTAACACACTTGTTAACTAAGGGTAGTTCAATTCTGATTACCATTCATACTTAGTCAAGTCTTGTAGTTGAATAAGATTCTCATTTTATACATTTAATATTCGATTGGCATAGTTGACGAATTGTAAATCCATCAAGAGTTTAACATACTCGACAACAATAGTTCACCTCAGGTAACCCGAGGTAACCCTCCACATACATATAAGCCATTAATGTATAACGATTACTGTTATTAGTTCATTAATAGTATTCAAGTTCATGTTCATTCCTACTGGTTACTCATTCTTCAATTAAATCCGAGTTCTATTTCACTCACAGATACATTCTTATATATTATCAGTTATGTGCAGTTTCAGTCTAATAAATTGGTTACCATGCAGTAGGCATTATCACCTAATTCAAATTCGTGATCTCAAGGTAAGTTTTTGATCTTACCAATGTTTATTTCATCGGACGTAAAGATAATTATACTCGAGAGCTACGGAAAGTCTCTGGTGTATGAAGTAGTCATTACATGATACTCGGTCAATACTACATGGTTAAACTGCACAACACCATTATTCACTTCCTAGCCTACCAATATGAATGTATATTTACTCAATCTTCTATATATGGGGTGTGAGAACTCCACTTTCCCAAAATCTAGTACATGGTCACAGGTATAAAGGCTTTACGACTTCTGAATTCATTTTAAACCTGTTTCATATCTAGATAACTTCTATTTATTTTTAAATTATTAAGGTTTGGAATGCCAAGGTCATATATGCTCATACGCAACAGGTGTCAAGGTTTAAGTGTAGTATCAGGGATTAAATCCACAGTATGATGTCTCACGAAGGCAAGGACCAAAATTCTAGTTAGACTATAGATACCACCAAAATGGGCAGACTGATACACTTGTGCCCTAACTCCTAATATGTTCACGTTCCAATTTCACTGATGAGGTGACATATCACTTTTAATTTATAAGACTTTAACTATAAATAACATCATAGTCTTCCTCCGGCTATCATACTTCTATTCACATTTTCCTCACTCTCCACTATAGCATAATAATAGATGTATATTGCCTACCAGTTATGATAGTTGTATAGGAATAAACGAGAACCAAATCGAGCCTGGAATTCTCTCCAAATTTAATCCAAAGCCCTTAAGACTCTATGTTCTCCATCGCCTTTGTTGGTGGTCATGACAAACACCAATAGTGATCAACTTCTGTCCTTGCACTAGTAACATAAACACATGTTTGAATTCTGTTTGCAAGCAACCATTCTGTAACACCCCACTCCCGGAATACGTACTTAGTTGCGTATTCAGATTTTTCAATCGTGTTTTTTGATTTACTTCCTGTATTTGTTTTGTATTATGGATTATTTCTATGATCGTTTTGTCTTGTATCCGGATTCACGGACTCGGAGTCAGCCCTAGTCTGAACCGAGGACCCGATCCTAGAGTATTGCTCGATTTGGACATTCTGGTATTCTGATTTGACCGGTTTTAGTTTTAAACATCATTTTCCAATATTTTAGATTTTTTATGATTTTCTGGAATTTTCCTGAATTAAATTGAAAATCTTCAAAACCGGTGTCGACCAGTACCGCTGACCGATTCCCGGATTTTTAAATTATAAACCGATTGGAATTACTAGAAGTTCCTTTTTATATTATTTCTTAAAATCACATTTCCTATCTAAATACTTTTTCTGAGGATTTTATGAATTTATGAAAATTCCACCAGATTTGGTGTCGGCCAGTATCGCTGGTTGATTTCAGGATTTTTAGTTTACAATCGGGATTGAATTTCTAAATTCTGCTTTCACTTTACTTCTTAAAATCATATTTTATTTTTTAATACATTTTCTGAGATTTTTCGGAATTTATCAAATCCGGCCGACCCGGTGTAGACCGGTATCGGCGGTTGACTTCCGAATTTTTAATTTGAAAATGGGATTTTATTTCTGAAAACTGATTTCATATTATTCCTCAGGATGATGTTTTCTACCTCTGGTTATTTTTGGGGATTTTTCTGGAACAGTCGATTTTTCACGACCATATTATAATATTATTATTTTTCAAATCTTCTATTTTCTTTCTTTCTTTTCCCTTCTTTTCTCCACCAACTCCAGCCCATTCCTCGCCCACGTGGCGACATCACCTCACCCTTCCCCATTTAATTCTCTCCCATCCACCAATCACCATCACTCTCTCTCTCCTTTTCTTTTTCTTTTTCTTTTCTTTTTCTTCTCTTTCCTTTCATCTCTTTTCTCCTCTCTTCTTCTTCTTCTTCATAGAGAACTGAGGCCCCAACCGAGCCACCCAGCCGACCCAACTCCGGCCACCACCACCGCCGGCGCCTCCGGCCACCACGACGCCGGCGAGGGACCTAAAAAGCCCGGCCATCTCCTTCCCCTCTCTCTCTCTTTTTCTTTTCCTTTTTTTCCTTTTCTTTTCTTTCCATCTGGCCATCACCACCATCTCCGGCCACGGCGACCACCCCGCCGCCGACCCTCCTTCCTCCTCCGGCGCCCCGGCGTGGGCAGATCGCCGCCGGCGCGACGCCGCCGGCCTGGGCGCGGCCAGGGGGCCACCTGGCCCCCTGTGCGCGGGCCTGGAGGGGGCAACAGCCCCCTCCCTTCTCCCTCTTTGGGGTGGCCGGAGGCCACCCCGGCCTGCGCCGGCCACGGCGGCCGGCGCAGTTGTTCTGCGCCTCCCTGGCCGCAGCTAGGGAGTGGCCGAACCAGCTTAGGCCGGCGGCCTGGGCTGGCGTGGGCAAGGGGGGCTCTGCCCCCCTGTCCCCCTCTCTCCCCTTGGGGTGGCCGGCAGGGCCACCCCTGGCCGGCGGCCACCGGAGGGCCGCCGGCGCCGCCTCTAGCAGGGCCGCGGCCAGGCCTCTGGCCTGGCCGTGGGCTATTGGGGGAGGGGGCAACAGCCCCCTCCCGTTCTCTCTCTCTCCCCCTGGTTCTCTCTCTCTCTCCCTGGTTCTCTCTCTCTCTCTCTCTCTCTCTCTCTCCTGGACTCTCTCACACTCTCTCTCTCTCTTGTTCTCTCTCTCTCTAGCCTTCTCTCTCTCTCTCTCTCTCTCCTGAATAATCTATCTCTCTCCCTTTCTCTCTCTAGATCTCCTTTTCTGTATATTATTGACGCGGATCTCACCCCCGCGTCCAGGTAACCCCCTAAACGCGGACCTTCGCGTTCTTGTACCGGCACGACGCGGAGTCCATGCCCGCGTCTGTGTCCCTCTCATGATAACACGACGCAGAGTTAATGACCGCGTCTGTGTTCTCCTCGCTCTAACGCGACGCGGACCCACGACCGCGTCTGCGTTCTCCTCGCGTCCTGATTTAAACGCGGGCCTCGAACCCCGCGTTTGTGGCTCCCACGCGACGCGACTCCCGCGTCTGTGATTCCTGCGTTTGCTAATCCCGCGACGCGACTTCCGCGTCTGTGATTCCTGCGTTTGCTAATCCCGCGACGCGACTCCCGCGTCTGCGACCCCCGCGTCTCACTCTCAAAAACCCGCGTCTCCCTGTGTCTCTTTCTCTCTCTAGGTTTCTCCCTCTTTCTCTCTCTAACTCTTTCTCTCTCCTCTTCACCTTCTCTCTCCAACATTTATATATTATTATATTTATGGCGCGTGCGCGAGTTCCATGGATTCCAGACTTTTTGGCTTTCCGGTGATTTAGGCGAGTGTTCTCGCTCTCGCCTCCATTTGGGTTTCCCCGCTTCGTCGGGTCGACATGTGTTTTACTTCATGTTTTCATTGTATCATGTATTGGGCTGAGTCCCTGTATTTGTGTATGGCGAGTGCCAATGTCTGGACATGTATTGCTCTGTGACGAATGCTTGTATTATGGTAGTTTATTTATTGTTCATGTGGTACTAACATTGCAGGTCTCTCAGTCTTCAACCTCCGGTTACTCACTATCTCGAAAGGGAAGTGATTGGGGCCGGCAGGTCTCTCCGTTCTTCAACCTCCGGTCACTCACTATCTCGAAAGGGAAGTGATTGGGGCCGGCAGGTCTCTCCGTTCTTCAGCCTCCGGTCACTCACTATCTTGAAAGAGAGGTGATTGGGACCGTCAGGTTTCCCAGTGCAGCCTCCGGTCACTCACTATCTCGAAAGGGAAGTGATTGGGACCGTCAGGTCTTCGGCTCCGCCTGGTTGTCATGATCAGCGTTCAGTGCTTTACCACTTGATTTGTCTAGGCGAGATGCTGCCGGATTTCCTACTCGCACCTTAAGCCGAGTTGTCCCGGTAACCTTGCCAGACGCTCCAGTGTTAAATCCTATTTGCTGTCTGTATTTCCAGCTCGCTCAGCTCCGCTTGGTTGTGCTCAGCTACTGCTTTACTATATGCTACTATTTAACACATGTATATCACCTGACAACTGATTTGTTATCACCTAACATCGGACATGCTACAACTTGGCAAGACCTCTTGTTATGACATGACTTGCCACCGGACTAATATCAATCTCTTGACATGATTGGTCACCTGCCAAATATCATCCTCTTGTCATGCTATCACTTGACACCCAGCATGATATAATTGACTCTCATGATTATCACGATAACGGGAATGATGACCTGACATCTTGATAGTACAAACTGTACTCCTGTTACACATCTTGATACATTATAGTACGAACCAGTACTCCTGATATACATGTATTCCTGATATTCCTGTCTTGCTCTTGCTCATTCCCGGAATCTGATAATCATCTAATAATTCATAAAAGGAACAACTTGCATCGGGTCGGGGGAAACTCGCGGCTATCAATATGTGTTCGTGTTTACAGTGGTACTAGGCATGTTGTGCAACTAAAACTTTCGGTCTGACCTGTGGGCCTCCAGGCGACCGAGGGGAGTGCTGGCTTCCTCCTTCTTGGTACCATCTTGTTAAGGGCATGATATAAGACCCTCCTGAGGCCTTGCGGCCGTTTCATACACCAGCGATGGAACGTCCTGGGTCGTGGTCCCGGGCATGTACGGGACCCACTGTAAACATAGTTCGTTGATACCCCCGTTGGTTTCCAATAACAACCTTGCTTTACTCGGATGTGGATATATGTGTGCTGGGACGCTAGTTCACATATCTAGACATCAGGGTAAGACGAGTAATAATAAAGTGTCAAGATAATAACCGGCTCTTTAAGTTGTAAGTAGAGGTATGTGGAATGGGACGCATACTGAAGCCTGCGACTTAAACGGCTATGAATCTGTGATATGCCTTACCATATTTGCTTGTCCTGGATTTTACTTCGGATTTTCGGCTTTATGAGTATTATAGTATTAACTGCCCATGCTCTGCTTTATCCCTTATATCCACCTGCCTCCTGTTCATTTTCTTATCATGCCCTGAGTACAGTCGGGTTGTATGTGCTTGGATTATGATGACATGAGATAAAGGTATATAGATGAGGGTTTCCTTGTTTGGATTATTCCTTCGAAGTACTAATCTCATGAAATCGTGACCTGAAACCATACAATCAGATTTGCTTGTCCTCGGCTTTATTCGGTTTTATCACTATACATGTACTTACCCTTGCTCGCCACTTGGCTTTTGCTTCACCTCTCGCCTGGGGAGTTTCATCTGACTCCCCTGGATCCTCATGTCCAGGTCATGGAGCTTGGAGCGTGTGGATTCTCCCAGTTGCTGATCAGAGTGGCGCAGCGGAAGCATGGATCCCCAGCTGACCATCTGAAGCTCTATCCTTCCAGGCCCCCTTGTGTGCCTCTCGAGTTTTCCTTTTGTAAACTCGTGAGTGCCTTTTGTACTGTTCATTCTTGTACATCCTTGTATTCTCGCAATTGCGCCATTCTGGTGATGTAATATTATTGTAATATCGGATCACCTCTGGTGATAACTTTGTAATTATACTCATGTGTTGGAATGTATAATGCACCACTTGCTTCCGTACCCTGATTCTTGCCTGTACTGATGCTTAGCGTATATACGTGAGGGTATTTCTGACCTGCGTATATACGTTGCAGTAACGTCTCCGTACCCGCCGGATCGGGGCGTTACACATTCCCAGATTCATCAAATCCCAGTCATAAATAAACCGGAAGTACATGATGTGTCGGTTATACTATACTTATTCCCAAAAATAGAAGAAAAGATAAGAATATTTCCATCTGATCGCACTTCCCCGATGGAGTTTAACAGAGTAGCAGAAGGATCATAAGGATTCAGCTGTCAACTCGTTTACCAAAGCATACATGCATAATAATCATACGGTTCTTGAGGTTATCAAGTGAAACGTTCATCTATAGGCTTGCACATAATTAAATTTCTCGTGAACTATAAACTGCATAACCTCAGTTTAATCATGTTTTTATCTTTAGATGATAATTTCTCAATGGCCATAAAATGCGTAAGCCAGAAGAATTGTCATTTAATAATAATACAACTTTTCTCACTGGCATACTATTGGTACTTTAATGTTCTAATAGGACCAATTTCTCCCCACTTCAGTCTCACAGATTCTCAACTTAACATACTTCTCTATTTTAACTAGACAATACATATAATATCATTCCCTTGTCTCTATACATCTTGCAGAATTTAGAAACCTTACGTCTCTCAAGGAATCAATTGGCGAAAAAGTACTAGATTATTCATATGACTTTCCAAATATGCAATAGCTATTAACATCAATCATAAATCAAAAGGATTTGACTCTAACAAACTATTAGTTTAAGTGTACAAAGGAGCAAGTGTTTATGTGGCCAAGCGATACATGTGGATACCAAGTGCTCCTTAATGCTCTTGATGGAAAACACCTTAAAGAGGATTATCGCCTAGTAAGTATTAACGCTTAAGTTCTCCCTTTTTACAGCTAATTAATCCTTTCCAATTTCTTCATCAGCAATTTTGTCGATTAATTCAATCCTCTAGCAATTATATATGATCTTATATGTGTATAATGACTGTCATCAAAGAACTCCGTTAAATGTAACTTTATAGTGATCTCCAACACACCAAGAATACAAGCACTTGATTTATCGTATCTATACGATGTAATTAGAACTAAACAACTCTAGAATTTAACCATGGTTGCATTCTATTAAAAGATAAAACATAAATTTAGTTAAGGACTTCAAATGACAAATTCTTAATTTTCTTAAGCTCGATTTGGGAGACAATTATGACCAGGGAAGGAAAATTGTGTTGCCAAAAAAAAATCAACAATTTCTCTTGGAGGTCATGACAATGGAAGGGAAGGTTCCAAATCCAAACCATAAATCTATTTCCAATAACTCGGTCGAAAGAATTCTCCATCCACACAATTAACAGAAATTCATAAATAGAACAAGAATGAATATCCAGGGATTTCAGTTTGAAATGAATGTTAAATCTGAAACAAAGGCAACTCCCTCACCTCATCCGTCGATCGTCGCCCGCCGCGCCGCCGCGGCCCTGGCCGCCCCTGGCCGCGGCCGCGGCCCCAGCCGCGCGCCGCCTGCGCGCCTGGCCCGCTGCCGCGCCTCGCGGGCCGCCTGCGCGCCTCGCGCGGCCCAGCACTGCCGAGAGAGAGAGGGAGAGAGAGAGAGATTTGGGTGGGCATGATTTGGGTTTCATTTCCTCAGATCTGAGGGAGATGGAAAGGGGAAATGAGAAAGAGAGAGGAGCCCTATTTTTTCTCTTTCCAAACTTATATAAATGTTTTATTTTAATTCTTCTCTCCTACTTCAAACAATGCCACATGTATTATACCATTTTAGATTAAATCCTAGTCCTACATCACCCCTCCTCATGCACACCTACCCCCCTTCTTTTAAATATTCACTAGCACAAAGTCATGGTATTTCTTTGTATTCAATTGAATTTTCTTGTATTTACACAATATACTCACATACTAATTGATTATATATTTGCAAACACTTCTTAAAAAGAATTAGAATTGAAAGTAAAATTTTATATATACACACACATATATTTGTACGGGAATGATTGCACAATATCCATGACATGTACATATAGAAATATGCAAATTTATCCCACTATCAGAATACCCTTAAAGTTTCTAAAATTTCACTTTTACACTGGATTAATTCAATGATCATCTCAGATAATCCCATATAATCTTATAAATCACGGATTAAAATATTTAGATCAAGATTTTAAGAATCGGGGTGTTACAAAGGTGATTGTTGTTTGGCATAGTGCCATCCCTCTAAGTGTATGGGTGATTGTTATTGTGCCTAACCTCTTGTGTAGAGGTTGTGTTGTTGGAGAGAGGAGTTGTATACTTCTATTTTGTATTTGTCAAATCCTCGATGGAGGTTCCCTGTGTGGGAAGTCATGTGTGGACGTATTGTGGAAATCCTTCTGTGTGAAGGCGGGGACGTAGAGCAGTGGGTCGAAACTCGAAACATATCTCGGTGTTTGCGATTAATCCACTATCTCTAAACTCTCTCTCTTGTATCTTGCATTGCATCATATTGTTCATATCTTATATACTTGATATTGATTGTGTGCCTCACTTGTGTTGAACCAAGAGAGCTTCATGTAGCACCCCAACTCTTAGTTAGAGTAATTTAGAGATAGTCCAGAGCTCGTCTCTGGGAATTCAGTTACACTCTTTGGTTACACTAGGTGTGTTGCAATCAGTTTTTTAATTCCGCATTATTTGTCATTAGATTAGCCATACACCTATTAACCCCCCTCTACGTGTATTTTCAATTGTGTCTATAAAGGCACTTTCCAGTGAACAATATGTTTAGAATAGCCAGCCACATATCTTGATTTTGAGTGGGATAACTGCTTTCCAGAATACTTTCACTGTACGGCCCGGTATTTTTCTTGATTGCAGTAGTCAATACCAAACAGTGAAGGAATGAGAGGGCGCTGCATCCCAGGAAATCTAATCTCGTATAGCCAAAAAAGGTGTGTTGCTGAAAGTGAGCATAAGCGCGGCCACAAATGGTTGAAGCCAGTGTGAAGGGATAGTGGTTGTCTAAAAACAGAAGCCCAATTATCATCTTGAATCTGAGAACTAACGCACGCATCTTTATTGGCGACAACCTCAAAAGAGAGAAGTAAAAGCAATGAAAAGAGCAGTGTCTCTAATCCACCAGTCCTTTCATAATCCGATAGAGGTGTCGATGCCACACTGGTGTCTCAATCCAAAGTGAAAGGCATCCGTCCCCGCTTCAGGAACTCCGCCACTTGGACCCAAAGAGTTTGGTGGTCCGAAAGATGACTGGATATGTGTTTAAATAAATCAATAACCAAAAGGAAAGTGATTTTAGCTCAAAATGTAAGGGCCGTTTGTTTCGCGTAAAACTCCGTAATTCGTAAATGACTTACTACCCAGTTACAATTACGGCGTTTGTATGGACCGTAATTCGTAAAAGACTTACGTAACTCAACTAACACTCACTTACAACTCAGTTACCACTCACTTACAGCCCAGTTACAGTTAATTTTGTGGTCATACAAATTTGTAATATTTTTTTATATTAATATTAAATTTTTTTAATATTTAACTTTTTATTATTTATTTGTAGTATTAAAACTTTTAAAATCACCAATAGTTAATTTTGTGGTCAATTATTTCATTTACGACTTATATATTACGACCACCAAACACCGTAAAGTACAATACACTTTCTCACTTTACAATTTTATATTACCAACCAAGCACCGTAAAATTTACATACATGTAACTCATTTATAATTGTAAAAGACTTTACCAATTACAACTACAAATTACGGCCAGTTACGATAACCAAACAGACCCGTAAACGAGTTTAATGCACGTAAAACTTGATGCTACTTGCATTCCTCAATTGTCAACAGGGAGGCAGCAGAAGCATTGCTTGTTGATGTGATTACGAAATTTTAGGAATAACTGATCTCACATGGTCCCTTTCAAATAAAACTGAAAACCTAATAAAAATTACTCAACTCCATCAGCTGGTCACTTTATGGTACGAAAAATAAGAAGTGGTTGGGCAACAAAAAACCTCTTTACATGCCTCAGACTCTGTTCTCTTTTTATTGTTTGGATTGTTGTGAATATCTTGGTTGGTGGAGCATTCAATCTGATTAAGCACTTTCTGATTGAATTTGCATATAATTTGGCGATAGATCTCTATATTATAGTTCATAATTATACATTTTTATAGCTCATAATTATATATTTTATATTACTTATGTAGTATGGATTATATTAATGATGAAATTTCAGCATACGGCTCTTTCTCCTTAATATGTTTGATTAAATCTCGAGTTAAATCTTTGAGTTTTCTCTTTTGTAATCTTAATCTCCAATGGTACTCAACTAAATCATATGCTCACACACACACACCACACACACACACACACACACAGAGAGAGAGAGAGAGAGAGAGAGAGAATTATGCATATCAGCCGATGGCTGAGAGACTCTCTCGGCCTGTGGTGACGTGACACATTATGAGCCACATAATTTGACAATTTAAAATGTCGTCTCGCTTTGGAAAATAATTGAAATTACTAAAAGCCCCTATTGTTTGTCTTTTTCTTAAGATGATGTATTAATTTATATTTTTTATTATTTTTTTTCTCCTCTTTTATATGTCTATCTCTCTGTGTCTTCTCACGCTGTCAGATCTAGATTTTTGACTTATAAAGAATATCGTTCTAAAAAAGCGAGAGCGAGATCAGATATTAATTTTTAGCCGCAGACCTAGATCTCCAACAACTATTTTGACAAGTTCATGTTCCCTCGGGATGTCAGCTTCAATATTTTCATCGTGATTTTTCTCTTCTTCTTCTTCTAAAGTAAGGCCTATCTGAAATTTTTCATCATCGGAAATATTGACCATTCGATTTAAAATTTGAAAGACAAGTAAAATACACATAAATAACTAATCTGTCAGAGATGCGACTGAAGTCGCAGGAAAAAACTTATTTTAAAAGCTGTCTTTTCATCAGGACCGCGACTTTGGTCGCATTTATAATAATAAATTGTCAGATAAAATTGAATTCTGTGATCATAATGGCAGTATAAAATTTCATCTTCAAACCATTTATTTTACAAGACATCGACCAAAGTCGCAGTCCAATTAAAATTTATTAACAGTTTTTGGTCGCAAAAATGAAAAATAAGCTCAAAACACTGCTATTACATAAGACTGCGACCAATGTCGCAGTCTTCAGTCGCAGTCTTCTAATCATCTTAATTACTTAACTTTCAAGACATTGTTCACTGCTTCAATTGACTATGCCTCTTGTTTCATAAGAATGCAATCATGATCGCAGTATCCTTTGGTGTTTACTTAATAAAAAAATATTATGACCAAAATCACATTGTTATCAAAAAACATTCTCAAAGAGACTGTTGTTACATAAGACTGCGACCGAAGTCACAATCTTCTAATCATCTTAATTAATTAACTTGCAAGATTATTGTCACTGCTTTCATTGACTGCGACTCTTATTTCATAAGACTCTTGTATCATAAGAATGCGACCGTAGTCGCAGTATCCTATTTAGATTACTTAATAAAAAATACTATGACCAAGGTCGCATTGTTATCAAACAAAACATTCTCAAAGAGACTGCTGTTACATAAGACTGTGACCGAAGTCGCAATCTTCTAATCATCTTAATTAATTAACTTACGAGATTATTGTCACTGCTTCCATTGATTGCGACTCTTATTTCATAAGACTATGACCACAGTTGCAGTATCCTATTTAGCTTAGGAAGGTCAAAAAAATACTGCGACCCTAATCGCAAAAATAAAAAAAAGGCTGCAACACTGCGACCAAAGGTCACAATGTAAAACAAAAATAAATCTAAAAAGTGAAAATAATATTAAAATTAAATCCAAAATTTTTCTTTTTAGAAACTGCGACTTCGATTGCAGTTTCAGAAAATAAAAAAACAACTATTTCAAGTCGCGGTAATAGATTTTTATTGTTATTAAAACATCTTTTAAAAAAAAACTTGAACATAAGTGCGACCATAGTTGCATTCTTTTAAAATAAATTATTTTTATAAAATTTAGTTATCAAGATCTGTAATTTTTTTTTTGAAAAAGCTCAAAATTTTTCGATCTGTAATGTTTTTAGTGGATGAACAGTTGTAGCAGGTTAAAAGTGAAACTGAGGGTATTTCAGTCATTGGGCAACGAAAAGTAGTTGAGGGTCTCCTTTTACCGCCTAAATTTTGTTGGCCAAAAGACCCATCACTTTAGTTTTGATGATGATTAACTCATGTGTTATAGTACTAATGATCTTGTGTTTAATTAGTCTCAGATATGTGATCAAGATCTTAGTAAGTGTTTAGCTTCAATAAAGGATTTCAAGTCAAATTTTGAGATAGCACGTGTTGATTCAAGAGCTAGTGCATCAAGATTACATCAAGTACTCAAGAGGAGTCTAACTCTTTGGATCAAAGTTTGGACCAAGTCGAGAAGGAGAAGAAGACTTCAAGTGAAGAACTTCAAGAGAAAACTTGTGTCTAGGTTTGTTTTGTTAAGATTTTGTTTTTAGATAAAATGTAAAGGATAGAATAGTTGGTGGATTGCTCAAGTATATCATATACACTCACACATAAGATTTAAATGAGTTTTTATAAACGAGTTTTCATGTTGAAAAAATACAAAAGAGTTTCTTTTTGGAAAAATTCCGTTTTGATTTTTGGAGTTTCATATATACATGTGTTTTAACCAAAACTATTTTAATGCTTAAATGTCAAAAACATAAATATTTCATCATGTATTCATAGTGGATCATATCCATACACACTAAGCTTCAAAAGTGTTTAAATTCTTGTTTTTGTATTTGGAGAAGTTTTGAAAAAATCGATTTGGAAAAATACAGATTTTGTTTCAAGCCAAAATTTCTAAGTTACAAAAATAGTTCAAAATGTTTGTAACATATTTTGATTTTTACTCAAACATGTTTGTTTATCAAAGTATAATACTGAACTTATTTTTGTAAATTTTTATGAATTTATGGGATTTTATCTAAGGTAAAATGACAAACTTTTAATCCCTAAAGAATATTGTTTAGGCTTCTGCCGATCGACCGCACGGTCGACCGAGCCAGGAGTCGGTCGATCGAGTCGGTCGACCGACATGCACAAAGCGTGTACGCCTTATTTGGCTGGAGGGCCAGTCGATCGCCAGAGAATTCTGCTCTCTGGAAATGGCCCCGTCGACCGGCAGAGAGCCTGCTCTCTGTATCCAGGCCACGGTCGACCGACCCGGTCGATCGCTGGCCCAACAGTCAGAAATCTGACCGTTGGTCGGTCGACCGGCGGTCGACCGACAGCAGACCAAGCTGCTGATTTGGCCTCCAACGGCTAGTTTTATGAAGCCTATAAATTGGGCTTCCCTTGGACTGTTTGAGAAAAGATTTTTGGAGAATTTAAAAGCTAGTTTTTCTTACTCTATTAAGTGTTTATCTCCACTTGTTTTAGAGCCAAATACTTCCATTCAAAAGGAGAGTTTATCAAGAGTTTTCAAAAGTAATTTTCTTGTGTTTTTCACCACACATCCATCCTTGTTTTTCTCACACATACTTGAACTTTTCATTGATATATCTATCCTATAGGAGAGTTGTTATGAGAGTGATTTTAGGTGATTAAAGTGTTGTGATCAGCAAAGTTCTCATTCTTATTTTGAGGAGGCGGACTTACGGGTTCGCGATGTTTTCGAGTTCTAGTGAGAGCTCATTGTAGAGGTGCGGCCTCGGTAAGCTTGCGTGCTTACAGTGTGTTGTTTTTGCGGGAACAAGAGAGGGACTAGAGAGTCCAAATGAGTTCTAGTATGAACTCGCTTGTACGTGTTGCGACACTGAGTGATCCGGTGGGATCGTTTTAGTGAAATCCTTCATAGTGTTAAAGGCGGGGACGTAGAGCAAGTGTGCTCGAACCTCGAAACAAATCTCCCGTGTTTGCGATTGCTCTCTCTATCTCTCACTTGTCTTTATATCTTACTTATGCTTATTGCTCATATCTCTTATATGCTTGATGTATTGTATGCTTAATTGTTACATGCTTGGGGATTGTTTGCTCACATTTGTATTCATCTAAGAGAGTCAAAGCGGCACCTCAACTCTTATCTAGAGGAATCTTGAGGAGATAGTCCAGAGCCCTTCACGGGGAATTCAGCTACACTCTTAGGTTATACTTGGTGTGTTGTGCTTAAGTATTTGTAGTTTGCATAAATAGTTTTAATTCCACATTAATTGGCCATTAGATTAACTAGTCACCTATTCACCCCCCCTCTAGGTGATTTCAATTGGTATCAGAACCTCGTGCTCGTGATTTAGGTTTAACCATCTTGAGTTAAAGATCCTCATTTATAACTAATCACAATATTTATTTACACACATGTGGATTTCATGTCACCTCCCACCTTTGATATTCTTAACATCCAAACTTGGAAGGTTAAGATTTCTTTGTACCTCAAAGGCCTAGGTACTCATATTTATCTTGCTACCACTAAGAATTCATATGTTAGTAATAACAAGTATATTGAGGCTAACTCTAAAGCCATTCATGCTTTAAAGTCAACCCTAAGTGATGATTATCTATGTAGGATTTCTAACTTTGATTCGGCTTTTATAGTATGGAACACCATACTCTCCCTTGGCGAAGAAGAACAATATTATGCGGGGAGCGACTCGGATGTTGGAAGTGATGCTTCCAACGTGTGCTACATGGTCCAAGGGGATAACCCCCTTGAGGTAAATATCGAATCCAAGCTAGAAGAGGATGTTGATATGTCTTATAATGAACTTGAATCATTTTGTCAACAACTTCTTAAAAAATATGAATTGCTTAAAAAGGATTATAAGATATTGAAAAAGAAATATGATTCTATTTTAGAAGAAAAAGATTCTTTTCAAAATAAATTTGAAAGTATTTCAAAAGAAAATGAATGTTTGAAAAATGAAAATAGTTCCTTATTTTCTAAACTAAATGATATTTGTGAAGGAAACAATGCTTTGAAAAATAAGATTAGTTTGGTGGAAAAAGAAAAGGAAATTGCTTTGAATGAAAACATCTCTTTGAAAAGAAAATTTGTTTTAAAAGAAAAAGAAAATGTTTCTAAAAGAAAAAGAATAATGATTCTCATTCTCACCATGCTTTACATGCCACTATTGATGAAAATGACATTAAATTTTTGAAAAATAGAATAAATTGTCTAAGCTCAACTTTGAGCAATTGTGCATTTAACCATAAAAGATTAGAAACCTTGTTTCAAAAGAAACAAGCTCCTCATGTACATGCACATCACCACAACATGCATATGCACACTTTGCACGTCATGATTACACTTATACACATATGCATAATAGAGTGTACAAGTGTATACATTGCGGCCGCAAAGGCCATTTAGCAAGATTTTGTTATGATAGAATAAATTCTTTAAATTTTGCTAATAAGAATGTTTGGATTCCTTACAATGCTAACCCCTGAGGACCCAAAGAAAATGGGTACCAAAATTCTCACCTTTTTATTTGATGTAGGTGCAGGCTCTCACAAAACGTGAGAGAGTTGGTGCCTTGGTGGTGGATGCATGGGATCAAATGAAGACTACATATTGATGCACCGCTATCAAGGAAGCTTTGGTGGGACGACCACCATATTTTGGAGATTTAGAATATAGTTCTTATGGTTTGGTAATTATCTCTAAACTCCTATTTTATTTACATGCTTTTATATTGATGATTTTTTTTAGCATGTTCATGTTTTATGCTTCATGTGGTAAATACTAGTTTAGATGTAGTTTTTTTTTTCAAACTTGTGTATATACTTGTACAAGTAGTGAGCAACAATTTGATTCATATATGTTTGCACTTCATTACTCATTTATACTCACTACATGCACTTGTATAGCCTAGTTTTGATGATTCTCTCATTTATATTTGTGTTGCCTACCTTTGTGCATGTTTTACTTCTTGTATATGTAATCTTTGTTCAAAATTAATAAATATACATGTATACCCTTGAGTCACTTGCCTTCATGCAATTTACATTATGGACTCTTTTTATGTTTGGGATATGTATGTATATTGTTAGTTTTGATAAATCAAACATATACCTTGAAATTTGTTTTTAAATAAAGAAAAAATAATAAATTTTCATGATTTTCATATATTTGATGTTTTAAGCTTTAATGATTACTTTCATGAAAATGCTACTCACATGATTATGGTACACTCATATTTCATTTGTTTACTCATGACATTATTTTCATGAGATATTTTGAGCCTTATAGATTTCGAGTGTCAATTCTTGTGTTTTTAGTATAATTCATGAGATATATGTGATTTGTTTTCATGTTTGAAGGATCTTTAACTAGTCTTTCAAAATTACTTTTAACTAGTTATGTATTCTTTATTTGATAGTGTTTTCAATGATAAAATATTTTCAAACTCTTATTTTTGAAAACCCCTACCAACTCCTTTAAGGGTGGATGGATGGGAGACCATGCCTCGTATGCTCAAATACAATATCTTTTAGCATGTGCATGAAAAGGGTGGATCTTTTTGAGTTATACACTGAATTCACATCATAGTTTCAATTGGTATCACAATTGACATTTTTTTGTATACTCATAGTTTGGTTTTATATATGTATGCTTTAAATTTCAAATTATATCAATTTCTATTGGTATTTTCATTCTCATACATATATATGATTTGCTTGTGCTTGATTTACAATATATTTACATGTTTAAAACACAAAGTTTGTTTATGCTAAACTTAATTTAAATCTTGATTTTCAATTGGTATCTTAATTGGTACTTTAATAAGTTTATGCATTATTTTCAATTGGTATTTTTGTTGGTATCAATATTTACAATATACTTCAATTGGTATCAATATGTTTCAATTTCCAATTGGGTTTAAATTTCATTTGGTATCAATATATTTTAACTATTTGGTATCAAAATTTACCATATATTTCAATTGATATCAAAATATAAAATATTTTCTTTCATTGGTATCAAAATGTAAAAGTATTTCAATTTCAATTGGTATCACAATTTTCTATTTCATATGTTATCAAAATCTTGTGATATCTCAAATTGATGTGTTGATTTAAGAAAAATTCAAAATTTGTATTGTAAGTTACAATTGGTATCTTAAAATTTTGTTTATGTACAAATGGTATATCAAATTATTTTATTACCTTGTGTAATTATCAAAATTTGTTTTAAAGTGACTTAAAAATGTTTTGATATGTATTGCTTATATGCAAGGGGAGCTTAACATCTCTTCTACATATAGATTCACGTTAAGTGTATCTTATATTGAGGAGGTTGACATCTCTTCTTTATGTGATACACGTGTGTAAGGGGAGCTTCACATCTCCACTTATGCATTGTATATTATGCGTTATGTGAGTTAAGGCTTGTCATCCCTTCTTCATGTAATGTATGTATGTAAGAAAGTTAACTTAGCGTCTTTCTCTTCATGAATGTATATCGCATATATATCTTTATTGTTGATTTGATTTTTACCCCTTTGTTGATGATTGACAAAAAGGGGGAGAAAGATTTTGAGTTTATATATGCATATTTGAGTTTTGCATATATTGAACTTATGCATCTTGTGTTTTACAAAATGGGAGAATGTTTTTGAAAGTTTAAATAAAAAGGTTTTTGGGAAAAAGAATTTTGGTTTATGTATGTTTCTCTCACCTTGTTGATGCATATATAGTTTAGTTTCATGCACTTCATTGCTATATATACATGTTTATTGTTATGCATGAGTTAAGGGAAAGCTTCTTTGAAGCTTAATTTTAATCCATGCATATATAACTCCATGAGTTTTGTCATCATCAAAAAGGGGAATATTGTTGGCCCTAAGGCCTATCACTTTAGTTTTGATGATGATTAACTCATGTAGTTATAGTACTAATGATCTTGTGTTTAATTAGTCTCAGATATGTGATCAAGATCTTAGTAAGTGTTTAGCTTCAACAAAGGATTTCAAGCCAAATTTTGGAGTTAGCACGTGTTGATTCAAGAGCTTGTGCATCAAGACTACATCAAGTACGCAAGAGGAGTCTAGCTCTTTGGATCAAAGTTTGGACCAAGTCAAGAAGGAGAAGAAGACTTCAAGTGAGACCTTCAAGTGAAGACCTTCAAGAGAAGACTTGTGTCTGGTTTGTTTTATTAAGATTTTGTTTTTAGATAAAATGTAAATAATAGAATAGTTGGTGAATTACTCAAGTATATCATATACACTCACACACAAGATTTATATGAGTTTTTATAAAAGAGTTTTCATGTTGAAAAATACAAAAGAGTTTTCTTTGTGGAAAAATTCTGTTTTAGTTTTTAGACTTTCATATATACACGTGTTTTAAACCAAAACTATTTTAATGCTTAAATGTCAAAAATATAGATATTTCATCATGTATGTGTAGTGGATCATATCCATACACACTAAGCTTTAAAAGTGTTTAAAATATCTTGTTTTTGTATTTGGAGAAGTTTTGGAAAAATCGATTTAGAAAAATACAGATTTTGTTTCAAGTCAAAATTTCTAAGTTACAAAAATAGTTCAAAATATTTGTAACATGTTTTGATTTTTACTCAAACATGTTTGTTTATCAAAGTATAATACTGAACTTATTTTTGTAGATTTTTTGTGGATTTATGAGATTTTATCTAAGGTAAAATGACAAACTTTTAATTCCTAAAGAATACTATTTAGGCTTCTGCCGGTCGACCGCACGGTCGACCGAGCCAGGAGAACCGACGTGCACAAAGCGTGCATGCTTTGTTTGGCTGGAAGGCCGGTCGTCTGATCCGGTCGACCGCCAGAGATTCTGCTATCTGGAAATGGCCTCAGTCGACTGGGCGGTCGACTGACAGAGAGCTCTGCTCTCTGTATCCAGGCCACGGTTGACCGACCCGATCGACCGCTGGCTAACGGTCAAAAATCTGACCGTTGGCTGATCGACTGGGCGGTCGACCGACAGCAGACCAGGCTGCTAATTTGGCCTCCAACAGCTAGTTTTGTGAAGCCTATAAATTGGGCTTCCTTTGGGTTGTTTGAGAAAAGATTTTTGGAGAATTTAAAAGCTAGTTTTTCCTACTCTATAACTGTTTATCTCCACTTGTTTTAGAGCCAAATACTTTCATTCAAAAGGAGAGTTTTCAAGAGTTTTTAAAAGTGATTTTCTTGTGTTTTCCACCACACATTCCATTCTTATTTTTCTCACACATACTTGAGCTTTCCATTGATATATCTATCTTATAGGAGAGTTGTTGTGAGAGTGATTTTAGGTGATCAAAGTATTGTGATCACCAAAATTCTCATTCTTATTTTGAGGAGGCGGACTTGCGGGTTCGCAGTGTTTCGAGTTCTAGTGAGAGCTCATTATAGAGGTGCGACCTCGGCAAGCTTGCGTGCTTGCGGTGTGTTGTTCTTGCGGGAACAAGAGAGGGATTAGAGAGTCCAAAAGAGTTCTAGTGTGAACTCGCTTGTAGGTGTTGCGTCACCGAGTGATCCGGTGGGATCGTTTTTAGTGAAAATCCTCCATGGTGTTGAAGGCGGGGACGTAGAGAAAGTGTGCTCGAACCTCGAAACAAATCTCCCGTGTTTGCGATTGCTCTCTCTCTATTTCTCACTTCTCTTTATATCTTGTTTATGCTTATTGCTCATATCTCTTATATGCACCTCAACTCTTATCTAGAGGAATCTTGAGGAGATAGTTCAGAGCCCTTCAAGGGGAATTCGGCTACACTCTTACCTTATACTTGGTGTGTTGTGCTTAAGTATTTGTAGTTTGCATAAATAGTTTTAATTCCGCATTAATTGACAATTAGATTAGTTAGTCACCTATTCACCCCCCCCCTCTAGGTGATTTCAAATTTTTGACTTCTCTGCAGATAATATGAAGTCATGTCATGCCAGCTGAGAAACTCTCTCAGCTGGCGGCTGAGGTACAGTAACCCTATATATATGTGTGTGTGTACATACATACATACATACATATACATACATACATATATGCGTGTTTTATTGCGGAGATTCAAACCTGTGACCTCGAGATAACAAGTCTCAGGTCTAACTGGGTGGCCAACCACGGCACACACAACTAAACCATGCTCGTATAAAGAAGAAGCCCCTTTCGAGGATGATAGAGTTGAAAATGTCAAAAAAAATTTAAGAAATATATAAAATATAAGTATCGTGCCAACGCAAAAGAACTACAAGCAGTAACTTTTGCAAAGTTGTTTTTAGATTTCAGTAAAAAGAGATTAAGTGCTCCGTAAAAGGACGAGATTAGTATCTCAATTAGGATTCATTTAGTACCCATTAGCTTGGGTCGTAACAAGAATCTCACTTTTCCATTTATTTATTAACTTTAGGTTTTAACCTTTACCATAATTTAAGAAGATTAATTACTTTCTTAAGCTTGAAGAGAAAAGGTGCATGAGAGCATGCAATTTTTACCATTGACCGAATATTTGAAGGTATCAAAAGAGATTCCTCATGTGGTACCGTCAGCAGATAAATATTTGGAGATTACACCTTGACTTCTGACTATTACATACTAAAGGCTTTTAAAGTGTTGGGTGTAAAGAGAAAATGTGAAGGGTGTTTGTGAAGATACGTGAGGATTTTTAAACAAAAACTTGCTCGTCTCTGTGGTCAAGTAAATCTTAATTTTAATTATTATTATTATTATTATTTTAAATGCATTAGAGATACGTTTCAGTTAATTGATTATATACGCAAACATGAATCATAGTAAGCTCATGTTTTTATTAATAAAAGACTGATCAATTAGTAGTAAACAGGACAAGCTAATTAGTCTTAAAAACTAAATTGTAATATGTGATCGAGCTCAAACAAGACAAGTTTGCCTTCAATTAGTAGATTGTTGGAATTGAAGAATATAAGTATGAATCTTCGAGTTGAATTATGGCGAGATCCGTTGATCGAATCAATTGGATGATGGTTGGAGTGTGTTCTCCTTCCATTGGGGATGAACGTGGTATATTCACATGTTCAATTCCGATTTCGAATGAATGAGATATTCAAGTTTAAATATTGCCTAATTCAAAGCCAAAACGGGACTAAAGGTAGCTAAAAGCATTTAGTCCCACATTGGCCATGAGATGGAAGTTTGTGGTATATATATAGAGAAAGTTGAGAACAAAGGCGTGCCCTTTGGGTACTTGGAGTTTTCGCGCGCGAAAAAAGAGGGAACTATGCCCGCGCATGTATGCAGGCATGCGCGCGCGCCGCCGCTGGCGGCGGCCGGCTGGCCGGTGCCGGTGCCGGTCTAGGTTACCTACCCGGCCTGGTTCTTTTTGAATCGGGCTGCGGGTATGGGTTGCGAGCATACCGCTCCGCTACCCGAACCGGGCCCACTCTGCTATCCGGATCCAAACGGACCCGCTCCAAGACTATTGGACTGCCAACAGTTGTGACTGTTGGGTGCGTCAGTTGGGCAGCCAACAGTTATGACTGTTGGGTCGAAAGGTTGCAACCTTTCGTTGGGTTCAGACCCATTGGCCCCTCCTCGAGCGCTATAAATAGCGCTCCAGTTTCTCATTCAAAACACCCAACAGCAAACCACTCTCTCTTTCTCTTTCTATCTGAGTTCTGAAGCAGAAGCAAGTCTGCGTTCTGAACTAGGAAGTAGAGTTCCAAAGCGACTTCCAGCGAGAAGTGAAAATCTGAAACGACTTCCAAGGAGATTCTGCAAAATTCGTTCTGAAAGAGGGCTCAGGAAATTCAACAGATTCTTTTAATAGAATTTTCTTCAACATTCCTTCGTCCTCAACAGTGGGTGCTATTCCAAAGTAAAGGCAAATATTCATCCGAAATTTGTCATTGTACCGCTGCTTCAACGATCCTGTGAAGGTACTGGTTGACTACGGTTCGACCGTACGGTGATTTGGAAGTGCTATCCAATACCGTGAAGGAGTGTTGTATCTTGGGAGACCAGCGTCCATTATCCCGTTAGCACCGGTGCGGGGGACGTAATTGTCTTAAGGAGATTCGCTCTAAGCGTACCTCACTCCAAATATGTATAAGTGAATTAAATTCTTTATACAGGGGATATACTGATATTCAGTATATCGAGACTGATTTAGATTTAGTCTATTGGTGTTTAACCAAGGAAGGAAATTGAAAGGTGGTTCTTAAATTAAGGAACGTTCTATTGAACGGAAAACCTCCCACCTGATATTTGCCGACTTGTCCAATTAGATTGTTGATATCTCAGTGATCTTAATTAGTTGTCAGATTGATTCCTGTTAAGTAGAAACCAACAATCTTAAGACAATTAATATTGAAGTTTCTTACTTCTGTTCTGCTTGAACTTGTAGAAAATGTCTGAGACTAATCAAGATAGAACAAGAAAAGCCACCCACAGGCAAACTTGACCGACCATGAGTCTCCAAGCCTTTCAGCTGTAGTGTCAGAAGTAAATCTGACAACCAATAACAAGGATTGGTGGGTAGACACGGGAGCTACTCGGCACATCTGTTCGGAGAAATTGTTATTCTCAGAATATCAAAGGCTAGAGCAAGATGAGCAACTATTCATGGGTAATTCAGCTTCCTCAAAGGTTAAAGGAAAGGTAAGGTCATCCTGAAGTGGACATCGGGGAAAGAGCTTACTCTTAACGATGTGCTTCATGTTCCAGACATCCGCAAGAATTTGATCTCCGGATTAATACTTAGTAAGAAAGGATTTAGAATGATTTTTGAATCCGACAAATTTGTACTTACTAAGGGAGGGATGTATATGGGAAAGGGTTATCTTGTTGATGGACTTTTTAAAGCCAATGTTGCAGTGGTAAATAAAAAGTCTGTGTATTTGTACCCGAAGCTTATAAATAAGGAAATTCTTCTGTTTATTTGCTTGAGTCTCCTATTTTGTGGCATGCTAGATTAGGGTATGTAAATTACAAGTCTTTGAAAAACTTGTCTAATCTGATATATTCCTAAACTTAACTTGGAAGAAATTCGCAAGTGTGAGATTTGTGTTGAGGCCAAGTTGACGAAAAATTCATTTCACTCAATTGATCGAAATACAGAACCTTTAGGGTTAATTCATAGCGATCTGTGTGATTTGAAGTTTATGACAACTAGAGGCGGGAAAAGTATTTTATTATTTTTATTGATGACTGTACAAGATACTGTTATGTGTATCTTTTAAACAGTAAGGATGAGGCAATAATATGTTTATAACATATAAAGCCGAAGTTGAGAATCAACTCAACAAGAAAATCAAGATTCTAAAATCCGATAGAGGCGGAGAATATGAATCAAATGATTTTAGTGAGTTATGTGCTAATTTTGGTATAATCCATCAACTACAGCACCATATACTCCTCAGCAAAATGGAATTGCTGAACGGAAGAACAGAATTTTGAAGGAGATGGTAAATTTCATGCTCGTAAGTTCTGGAGCTCCGCAGAACTTGTGGGGGGAAGCTCTATTAACTGCAAATTATATTCTAAATAGAGTACCCCATAAGAAACTTGGTCTTATACCATTCGAGTTATGGCATGGAAGGACACCTTCCTACCATTACCTCAAAATGTGGGGGTGCCTTGCAAAGGTACTGGCACCATTACCTAAAAAGACTAAGTTGGGAGCAAAAACTATGGACTGCATATTCATAGGCTATGCCTTGAATAGTAGTGCCTACAGATTTCTGGTTCATAAATCAAAGATACCAGATATTCATGTACACATGATTATCAAATCTAGAGATGCTGTGTTCTTTGAAGACATCTTTCCATACAAACGGGAAGCAGATAAGACTTTTGGGAAAAGAACACACGAGATGGCGTTCAGGGACGAAAGTTCCGAGAACCGACTGTTAATGCGAAACTGAACCAAGAAGAAGTCAGAGATCTAGAATCTCAAAATCTTTTGGTCCAGATTTCATAACATACGTTATTGAAAGCGAGCCTCAAACATTTAAAGAGGCTATATCAACCCCAGAAGCACAAAATGTTATATACAACGGTAAGTCTAGACATATTCGTCGTAGACATAATACCGTGAAGCATTGCTCTCAAATGGAATTATCTTTATTGACTTTGTATCGCCAAAGGATAATTTAGCGGATCCGCTTACTAAAGGTTTAAGTGGAGAGCGTATAAAACTGCGCATCGAGGGGAATGGGTCTAAAACCTAACCTTACCGAGTCAGCTTAACGGAAACCTCACTTAGCGACTGGAGATCCCACGGACTAAGTTCAAGAGGAAAAACTAGTTATGATTGACTCAGCAAGTAAGCACTTGGGAGCTTGACTCCAACCCATTCCTAAGGTGCACATAAGTGCTTTTCTACAAGTAGATTAAGGATAAGCTTAACGCTTTTAATGATGCCTATATCTTGTTACTAAACAAGTGAGTAGACTACTCTTAATAGGTTCATCACCTATGTGAGTATAGAGTTGGGTCGGCTCTTGGGAATTTTTATGGAGGCTGTTATTCCCTAAAGATACTCTCTGAAACCAAGAATGTCCAGGGCCAAAACGGACACAACCGAGAATCAAAGTTAATTTGGAAAGTCACTGTGTGAAGCTTGTTGACTTGGATTACACTAACGGCTACAGTTCAAGACCAAGTTCACTGATTAGCCAGTAAGTCCGATAAAACTTTCGCTATGGAAGGTTCAAGACCTAGTTCACCTATCCTTATGCAGTTTCTTTTCTCAAGTACCTTTCACAATAGAGTCAGTCTCTTTGTGTGTCATTTCCTTAAATCTCCATTCATTGTGAGGGATTGTTGGAATTGAAGAATATAAGTATGAATCTTCGAGTTGAATTATGGAGAGATTCGTTGATCGAATCAATTGGATGATAGTTGGAGTGTGTTCTCCTTCCATTGGGGATGAACGTGGTATATTCACATGTTCAATTCCGACTTCGAATGAATGAGATATTCAAGTCTAAAGATTGCCTAATTCAAAGCCAAAACGGGACTAAAGGTAGCTAAAAGCATTTAGTCCCACATTGGCCATGGGATGGAAGTTTGTGGTGTATATATAGAGAAAGTTGAGAACAAAGGGCGTGCCCTTTGGGTACTTGGAGTTTTCGCGCGCGAAAAAGAGGGAACTATGCCCGCACATGTAGGCATGCGCGCGCGCTCGGCGGCGGCGACGGCCGGCCGGCCGGCACCGGTGCCGGTGCCGGTTCGGTCTCAGTCTGGGTCTGGTTCGGGTTCAGGTTCGGGTTACCTACCCGACCTGGTTCTTTTTGAATCGGGTCTGCGGGTATAGGTTGCGAGCATACCGCTCCGCTACCCGAACCGGCTCCACTCTGCTATTCGGATCCGAACCGACCTGTAATACCCCGTTTCCGAAATACGTACTAAGTTGCGTATTCTGATTTTCGATCGTATTTTTCGATTTACTTCCCGTATTTGACCAATTTCAATTTCAAATATCATTTTCTAATATATTAGATTTTAGGTGAATTTCTGGAATTTCTAGAATTAAAATGAATTTCTTCAAAACCGGTGTCGACCAGTATCGCTGATCGATTCCTGGAATTTTAATTCCCAAACAGTTAGGAATTTCAAGAGAATCTTTTAGACATTATTTCTTAGAATGACATTTCTTATCTAAATACTTTTTTTTAGAATTTTATAAATTTATGAAATTTCTTTCGGAGTCGTAGGTAACTGATTCCGGGATTTTTAGTTTTAAAACTATAAGGTGTTTCTTCAAACAGATTTCACTATACGTCTTCATATATTATTATTGATTTTTGGTAAAAATTACGAGTCGTTCCGAGATACTTGAATTTCGGACGATTTCGGTATTTTCCGAAAATGTTTTCCGCATTCTCGATTTAAACCCGGGAATCAGTGTTTTCAATATTTTCATTTTTCAAAATTAAGAAAATATCTTTTCTTTTACAAATTCTTTTCCTTTTTCTTTTTCCTTTTTCTTTCCTTCTTTCCTTCCACCTACTTCCCAAAATATCTTCTTTCAAAATATCCAAATTTCCACACCCTTCCTCATTAATGCCTTCATTAACTCTTCATCTCCATGGCCGGCCACCATGGCCAAGGGAGACACCCCATCCTCCCCTATTTGCACAAAACCCCTCTCCAATTCTTTAATTTCATCCCCTTTACAAAAAATCAAATCCTATATAAACTTTCCTTTACAATTCTTTTCTCTTTTTTCACTTCTCCATCTCAATCCCTAACTCCCAACCACCTCAAAGCCTTCACCATCTTCTTCTCAAGCTACCACACTCTTGGTTTTGGATCGCATCTCACTTCGTCGGAGGTATCGCCAAAGACCTAGTTGGTGACATCGTCGGCAAACGATCCTTCAAGACTCGTAGAACCTTCAAATAACCTTTCCTTGTGAGTATTTTTACTCACCAAGACTAGATCACTTCTTTGTGTACATGTGAAGATCATTCATATACACTTGTGTCATAAAAATCCCATTTTTAGGCCAACAAACAACCATCTGAAATTCTGTTCTGTTTTCTGTTTTCTCCAGGATTAGTCGACTTGACCTAGAGACTAGTCGACTAACCCACTTTAGTTGAAACGTAGCTTTTCTGATTTTCACAGTTTTAGTCGACTAACCCATTTTTACCAGTCGACTAGACCCCCCTAGTCGACTACATTTTGACCCCTAGTCGACTAATTTTCCTTGAACCAAAAAATTACCAACTCTCGGCTCTAGTCGACTTATCCCAAATTATTAGTCGACCAGAGACCTCTAGTCGACTATACATAGTACCCTAGTCGACTAACATGTCCCGGAAATTAATCCCAACTTTTTATATCACAGATTTAGTCGACTTGCGTACCCGTTAGTCGACTTATAGTTCACCAAGTCGACTACCCTTCCAACCCAAGTCGACTACCAAACTCTCTGGAAAACCACTTTAGTCGACTCCTGCGGACTATTAGTCGACTGAAGACCCTTATTAGTCGACTAATCTCCCACCTAGTCGACTAATTCTGACTATTTAACTTAGTTGTTTCCTTTTCTGATTTTGGACTTTAACCTCTATGCATGTGATACTTTGTTCATGTTTATGCTTCATAATCGATACCTCATGACATATTACTCGTTGGATCTCACCACTTATACTCCATGACTTGTTACCATGTATTTTCATGTTAGGACTTGTTAATTAATATATACATCTCCACCTTATCATGCCATCACTTACATCAAGCATGATAGACTCGACTTTTGTATAAAATAGACCAATTTACATTGGGTCCGGGGGAAGACATGCGGATATCGATGTGTTCGTGTTTACAGTGGCTTTTAGGAGTGTTGTGCAACCCATGTTCCGGTCTAACCTGTGGGCCTCCAGGGGACCGAGGGGAGTGCTTGCTCCCTTTATTTCTGGTACCATCATGAAAAGGGCATACATAAGTCCCTCCAGTTGAGCCTAGCGGCTGGCTTCCGTCACCAAGCAACGGAACAATCAATGGCCGTTATCCCGGGTATGTACGGGGTCCACTGTAAACATAGTTCGTCGATACAACCGCTGATTTCCAATAACCCCCTTGCTTTATTGGGATATGGACCTATGTGCTCTGGGACGCTGGGTCACATAGTTAGATATCACAGTAAGACAAGTAATAATAATAAAATGTTAATTGTAGATCTATTATACGACTTTATCTATTCATGCTTTTCATATCTGTTAGTTGATATACTTGTATAGTCCCATCTTACTTGTACTCGTCCCTTAGCCACTTGGCTGCAGCTATCTATTGTTTATATGTCTTGATTCCTTGGATTTGCATATTCAGATTCCGAGACCTGGAACGAAGTGGATCCTTCCACGGAAGATCAGGCATACTTCAGTGAGCAGGCTGACCAGCTCTAGTTCCCTCGTGCCGTACTCCTCTTTTTGGCTCACGAGTCTCCATCTCTTACGTGAGCACCTTGTGTATATCTTTGTATATATTCTTTTGGACTTGGTTGTGAAAACAAAACACTTGTAAAGTGTAACAGTTATCATAACTTGTATAACTTTGTATTTGTACTTCTATAGTTGGCATATGACTATACCACGCTTTGTGTTGTACTCTGATTTTGTATTGTACGTTTATGCTTAGCGTATATACGTGGGGGCATTTCTGACCTACGTATATACGTCGCAGTGACGTCCCCGTATCCGTGGAATCGGGGCGTTACAGGTTGGTATCAGAGCCTAGGCTCTCAAACCTAAAGTACAATCAAGTGGCAAATTCTAGTAATTTGCTTATGCCAACTACAATGTACAAAGTTATAGAGTCCTTCTTGCTTCCTTCATTGATCAATTCCTTCGTATCCTAAACTCCTTTCAATTGTTTCCAATTCCAGTTATCATACGGTATGGAGAGACGATCGGGTCGTAACAACATCGGGCAGGTGCCCAATGGACCCGTAGGAGGAGAGAATGCTGATGTCCTGAGAATCATTCAGACTATGGTGGAAAACCAACAACAGCAGATGCAGAACCAGCAACAGCAGATGGAAAATCAGCAGCAGCAGACCGAGCTCCTTAGACAAGAGTTAGCAGCCCCGAAGGAACAGAAGCCCGGGAATGTATCGGACTTCAGAAGACTACAGCCTGCTATATTCACGGGGAGCGAGAAACCATTGGAGGCGGAGCAATGGTTGACGGACACGACAGACCTACTAAATGCAGCCCGTGTCCCGAAGGAGAACCAAGTTGAAGTCGCCAAGATTCAGCTTAAAGACATAGCTCGGACTTGGTGGCTTGCAGAGGAGGCCCGCTTGGAGAGACCTATCTCTTGGGATACGTTCTCCAAGAGTTTCTACAGCCGCTTTTTCCCTGCTACAGCGCAGAAAGATATGGAGGAGCAATTCATCAGACTCCAGCAGGGAACAAGTCCGTGGACGAGTATGCCGCGGAGTTTCTCAGATTGAGCCGCTTCGCGCCATATATGGTGACGGACGAAGAGAAGAGAGCAAGCAGGTTTCAGCAGGGCCTGCAGTTGGACTTACAGGCCTTCTTGATGTCTCAACAGATGAAGACCTATTCTGAGGTTCTCACCGTCGCTCGAGAGGTAGAGCGGGTGTTACAGAGGAAGCAAGAGAACCAGGCCATGAAGAGGCCGTTTGTACCCATGGGAAGAGGGGGCCCATTTAGAGCAGCGAAGATTCAGAGGCAACCTTTCAGACCGGCTCCTTACCAGACAGCCCAACCATCTACCTTCTGCAACTTCTGTCTGAAACCAGGACACACTCGAGCAAATTGCCGTAGAGCAAATGGGTGGTGCCTGATATGTGGTTCCAGAGATCATTCTATAGGGGCTTGTCCACACAGGAGATTAGAGATAGCCAACCAGACCTTGCCATTACTTCCAGGACCGAGTGGACAGCGGGCAGTACCAGGGCCACTTGGGCAGAGAAGCCAGGGACCGGTGATGAGGAGAGCACCCTTCCTCCACAGCATGTCATTCGCCCAGTACAGAGAGGAGGTAGGACGTCAACAGGGCGTGGCAGAGGTCAGGCTTACAACTTGACGGAAGCAGAGGCTGAGGCTTCAGAGGAGGTGATTACAGGTAACATCAGAGTTCATGCAAAGCCTGTTCTCGCTTTATTTGATTCGGGTGCATCCCACTGTTACATCTCAGATAAATTTGTGGCTTTACATTCAATACCTGTTAAGGCTTTAGACCACAAATGGGAGATAAGTACAGGGAATGGGGTATCATATCATCTAGAGTGTGTACTTATTGTCCAGTAGAACTGTGTGATAAGACCCTGGCCATAGATATGCTCGTACTAGACACCAAAGGGTACGACGTGATCTTAGGCATGACCTGGCTCAGTCAGTACTATGCTGTGATTGATTGTAGGAGAAGAAGATCAAGTTTAGAATTCCACTTCAACCAGAGTTCCAGTTTAGTGGAGAAGTGAAGACCACCAAGGGAAAGTCTCAGATTACTTCTTCGGAGGTTCAGAAGCAGAAGGTACCGGTGTGGGATGAATTCCCGGAGGTGTTTGCTGAGATCGCAGGACTGCCACCTGTAAGGATGATTGAGTTCTCCATCGAGACTATTCCAGGAGCAGCTCCCATATCCAAGGCTCCGTACAGGATGGCACCGACGGAGTTGGAGATCCTGAAGAAGCAGCTGCAGGAGTATTCAGATAAGGGAGTGATTAGGCCAAGTACTTCACCATGGGGAGCTCCAGTACTGTTGGCCAACAAGAAGGATGGTAGTAAGAGACTTTGTATTGATTACAGGGAATTGAACAAGGTCACCATCAAGAACAGGTATCCCCTTCTCAGGATTGATGATCTATTTGATCAGCTTAATGGAGCCCGTGTGTTCTCCAAATTGGATTTACAGTCGGGTTACCACCAGCTGAGGGTGAAGAAGGAGGACATACCGAAGACGGCATTCAGGACCCGATATGGCCACTATGAGTTTCTTGTTATGCCTTTCGGAGTCACTAATGCCCCTGCAGTGTTTATGGACTTGATGAACCGAGTGTTCTCGCCCTTCTTGGATCAGTTTGTTGTTGTTTTCATCGACGACATCTTGATCTATTCAAAGAACAATAGGGAGCATGCTGAACACTTGAGGATTGTGTTGCAGACACTTCAGCAGGAGCAGCTTCATGCCAAGAGAAGTAAGTGTGAATTCTGGCTGGACAGTATAGCATTTCTTGGACATATGGTGTCAGCAGAAGGTATCTCAGTTGATCCGAGCAAAGTCCAGGCAGTAAAGGATTGGCCAGTTCCGAGGACGGTGACGGAGATAAAGAGTTTTCTTGGACTAGCGGGATATTACAGACGCTTTGTCCAGGATTTCTCTAGAATTGCAGCTCCGCTAACCCAGCTCACCCGGAAAGGGGTAAAGTACATATGGACTGAAGAGTGTACTGCAGCATTTGAGCAGTTAAAGCAGAGACTTATTTTAGCTCCAATCTTGAGGACTCCCTCAGGGAGAGGAGGGATGGTTATCTTTAGTGATGCATCAGGTAAAGGCCTAGGATGTGTACTTATGCAACATGATCATGTTATAGCATATGCATCTAGGCAACTGAAGACTCATGAGCGGAACTACCCAACTCATGACTTGGAGCTAGCAGCAGTGATCTTTGCCTTGAAGATTTGGAGGCACTATCTTCTGGAGATAAGGTGTTGATTTATACAGATCATAAGAGCCTCAAGTATATCTTCTCGCAGAAGGAGTTGAACATGAGGCAGAGGCGGTGGCTGGAGCTTATGGCAGACTATGATATTGACTTGCAATATCATCCAGGCAAGGTCAATACAGTTCCTGATGCACTGAGTAGGATGCCAGAGAACAGAGTGCTTGTCCAACTTACTCAGCAGAAGGAGTTGATTCAGGACTTTATCAGATTGGACTTGATGGTGGTTCGAGGAGCTGAGAAGGCAGGGCAGCTCATGGCTTTACAGATCCAGTCATCGTTGATTGATGAGATCAAGGAAGCTCAGAAAGAGGACCCCAGATTACAGATATTTCGAGCTCAGGCGGAGGCTGGATTGAGGACGGATATTTGTATTCGTCCGGATGGTGCATTGTACTTTGGAGGTAGACTTTGTGTTCCCCAAGGGGAAGTTAGACAGAAGATTTTGGAGGAAGCACATAGTTCAGCCTATTCTATACATCCAGGAGGAAACAAGATGTACCAGGACTTGAAGAAGCAATTTTGGTGGAATGCCATGAAGAGAGAGATAGCTCAGTTTGTAGCTAAGTGCTTGGTGTGCCAGCAGATAAAGATTGAGCATCAGAGATCAGCCGGGCTTCTTCATCCTTTGCCATACCTGAATGGAAGTGGGAGCACATCACTATGGACTTTGTCACGGCATTACCTCGTAGTCCCAAGGTAATAATGCTGTGTGGGTTATCATTGATCGTCTTACCAGTCAGCTCATTTCATACCATTCAGGGTGGGTCAGACTACAGAGGTTCTGGCAGATAAGTACATGAAGGAGATAGTTCGTCTGCATGGAATTCCAGTGAGTATTGTTTCAGATAGAGATACCAGATTCAGATCTCATTTTTGGGAGAGTCTCCAAGAAAATCTGGGAACTCGTCTGAAATTCAGTACAGCATATCATCCTCAGACAGACGGACAATCTGAGAGGACCATCCAGATCCTTGAAGATATGCTTAGAGCCTGCATAATTGAGTTCAAGGGTTCATGGGAAGATCATCTTCACTTGGCTGAGTTTTCTTATAACAACAGTTATCAGGCAAGTATTAAGATGGCACCCTTTGAGGCATATATGGGAGGAAATGTAGGTCACCGATTTGTTGGGATGAAGTCGGTGAGAGGAGTCTTTTGGGGCCTGAGATCCTAATGCAGACAACAGAGAAAGTCAAGATTATCAGAGATCATCTCAGGGCAGCTCAGAGCAGACAGAAGAGTTGGGCAGACACACGGAGGAGGCCATTGGAATTCCAGGTTGGAGATCATGTATTCTTGAGGATATCACCTACCAAGGGAATCATCCGGTTTGGTGTTCGTGGAAAGCTGAGTCCAAGATATATCGGCCCATTCGAGATTTTGGAGCGAGTGGGAGATGTGTCTTACAGATTGGCATTGCCACCTTCTTTGACGGAGTGCACAATGTTTTCCACGTATCTCAGTTGAGGAGGTATGTAAAGGATGATAGCCATATTTTGGATCACTCCGAGCTGGAACTGCAACCGGATTTATCATATCAGGAGCAGCCAATGGCCATCTTGGATAGGAGTGTGAAGACATTGAAGAACAAAGCCATACCTTTAGTGTTGGTATCTTGGAACCGCCATGCGCCAGGAGAGGCCACTTGGGAACGAGAGGACGTCATCCGAGAGCGTTATCCTCAACTCTTCTCATCTTGATTGGTCAGACTCTTTCCTTTTACTCTTTTCTATTTGTTATCTCTCATCCTAGCCTTATCTATCTGTTACCATTCCTGTTACCCTTCACCTTATGAAATTTCGAGGACGAAATTTTTGTAAGGTGGGTAGATTGTAATACCCCGTTTCCGAAATACGTACTAAGTTGCGTATTCTGATTTTCGATCGTATTTTTCGATTTACTTCCCGTATTTGACCAATTTCAATTTCAAATATCATTTTCTAATATATTAGATTTTAGGTGAATTTCTGGAATTTTCTAGAATTAAAATGAATTTCTTCAAAACCGTGTCGACCAGTATCGCTGATCGATTCCTGGAATTTTAATTCCCAAACAGTTAGGAATTTCAAGAGAATCTTTTAGACATTATTTCTTAGAATGACATTTCTTATCTAAATACTTTTTTTTAGAATTTTATAAATTTATGAAAATTCTTTCGGAGTCGGTAGGTAACTGATTCCGGGATTTTTAGTTTTAAAACTATAAGGTGTTTCTTCAAACAGATTTCACTATACGTCTTCATATATTATTATTGATTTTTGGTAAAAATTACGAGTCGTTCCGAGATACTTGAATTTCGGACGATTTCGGTATTTTCCGAAATGTTTTCCGCATTCTCGATTTAAACCCGGGAATCAGTGTTTTCAATATTTTCATTTTCAAAATTAAGAAAATATCTTTTCTTTTACAAATTCTTTTCCTTTTTCTTTTTCCTTTTTCTTTCCTTCTTTCCTTCCACCTACTTCCCAAAATATCTTCTTTCAAAATATCCAAATTTCCACACCCTTCCTCATTAATGCCTTCATTAACTCTTTCATCTCCATGGCCGGCCACCATTGGCCAAGGGAGACAACCCCATCCTCCCCTATTTGCACAAAACCCCTCTCCAATTCTTTAATTTCATCCCCTTTACAAAAAATCAAATCCTATATAAACTTTCCTTTACAATTCTTTTCTCTTTTTTCACTTCTCCATCTCAATCCCTAACTCCCAACCACCTCAAAGCCTTCACCATCTTCTTCTCAAGCTACCACACTCTTGGTTTTGGATCGCATCTCACTTCGTCGGAGGTATCGCCAAAGACCTAGTTGGTGACATCGTCGGCAAACGATCCTTCAAGACTCGTAGAACCTTCAAATAACCTTTCCTTGTGAGTATTTTTACTCACCAAGACTAGATCACTTCTTTGTGTACATGTGAAGATCATTCATATACACTTGTGTCATAAAAATCCCATTTTTAGGCCAACAAACAACCATCTGAAATTCTGTTCTGTTTTCTGTTTTCTCCAGGATTAGTCGACTTGACCTAGAGACTAGTCGACTAACCCACTTTAGTTGAAACGTAGCTTTTCTGATTTTCACAGTTTTAGTCGACTAACCCATTTTTACCAGTCGACTAGACCCCCCTAGTCGACTACATTTTGACCCCTAGTCGACTAATTTTCCTTGAACCAAAAATTACCAACTCTCGGCTCTAGTCGACTTATCCCAAATTATTAGTCGACCAGAGACCTCTAGTCGACTATACATAGTACCCTAGTCGACTAACATGTCCCGGAAATTAATCCCAACTTTTTATATCACAGATTTAGTCGACTTGCGTACCCGTTAGTCGACTTATAGTTCACCAAGTCGACTACCCTTCCAACCCAAGTCGACTACCAAACTCTCTGGAAAACCACTTTAGTCGACTCCTGCGGACTATTAGTCGACTGAAGACCCTTATTAGTCGACTAATCTCCCACCTAGTCGACTAATTCTGACTATTTAACTTAGTTGTTTCCTTTTCTGATTTTGGACTTTAACCTCTATGCATGTGATACTTTGTTCATGTTTATGCTTCATAATCGATACCTCATGACATATTACTCGTTGGATCTCACCACTTATACTCCATGACTTGTTACCATGTATTTTCATGTTAGGACTTGTTAATTAATATATACATCTCCACCTTATCATGCCATCACTTACATCAAGCATGATAGACTCGACTTTTGTATAAAATAGACCAATTTACATTGGGTCCGGGGGAAGACATGCGGATATCGATGTGTTCGTGTTTACAGTGGCTTTTAGGAGTGTTGTGCAACCCATGTTCCGGTCTAACCTGTGGGCCTCCAGGGGACCGAGGGGAGTGCTTGCTCCCTTTATTTCTGGTACCATCATGAAAAGGGCATACATAAGTCCCTCCAGTTGAGCCTAGCGGCTGGCTTCCGTCACCAAGCAACGGAACAATCAATGGCCGTTATCCCGGGTATGTACGGGGTCCACTGTAAACATAGTTCGTCGATACAACCGCTGATTTCCAATAACCCCCTTGCTTTATTGGGATATGGACCTATGTGCTCTGGGACGCTGGGTCACATAGTTAGATATCACAGTAAGACAAGTAATAATAATAAAATGTTAATTGTAGATCTATTATACGACTTTATCTATTCATGCTTTTCATATCTGTTAGTTGATATACTTGTATAGTCCCATCTTACTTGTACTCGTCCCTTAGCCACTTGGCTGCAGCTATCTATTGTTTATATGTCTTGATTCCTTGGATTTGCATATTCAGATTCCGAGACCTGGAACGAAGTGGATCCTTCCACGGAAGATCAGGCATACTTCAGTGAGCAGGCTGACCAGCTCTAGTTCCCTCGTGCCGTACTCCTCTTTTTGGCTCACGAGTCTCCATCTCTTACGTGAGCACCTTGTGTATATCTTTGTATATATTCTTTTGGACTTGGTTGTGAAAACAAAACACTTGTAAAGTGTAACAGTTATCATAACTTGTATAACTTTGTATTTGTACTTCTATAGTTGGCATATGACTATACCACGCTTTGTGTTGTACTCTGATTTTGTATTGTACGTTTATGCTTAGCGTATATACGTGGGGGCATTTCTGACCTACGTATATACGTCGCAGTGACGTCCCCGTATCCGTGGAATCGGGCGTTACAGGTCCGCCAACGGACCCGCTCCAAGACTATTAGACTGCCAACAGTTGTGACTGTTGGGTGCGTCAGTTGGGCAGCCAACAGTTGTGACTGTTGGGTCGAAAGGTTGCAACCTTTCGTTGGGTTCAGACCCGTTGGCCCCTCCTGGAGCGCAATAAATAGCGCTACAGTTTCTCATTCAAAACACACCAACAGCAACCACACTCTCTCTCTTTCTATCTGAGTTCTGAAGCAGAAGCAAGTCTGCGTTCTGAACTAGGAAGTAGAGTTTCAAAGCGACTTCCAGCGAGAAGTGAGAATCCGAAGCGACTTCCAAAGGAGAATCTGCAAAATTCGTTCTGAAAGAGGGCTCAGGAAATTCAACAGATTCTTTTAATAGAATTGTTGTTTGAATCTAGGACTTCTGAAGAAAAATATTCTTCAACCTTCTTTCGTCCTCAACAGTGGGTGCTACTCCAAAATAAAGGCAAATATTCATCCGAAATTTGTCCTTGTACCGCTGCTTCAACGATCCTGTGAAGGTACTGGTTGCTACGGTTCGACCGTACGGTGATTTGGAAGTGCTATACAAATACCGTGAAGGAGTGTTGTATCTTGGGAGACCAGCGTCCATTATCCCGTTAGCACCGGTGCGGGGGACGTAATTGTCTTAAGGAGATTCGCTCTAAGCGTACCTCACTCCAAATACTGTATAAGTGAATTAAATTCTTTATACCGGGGATATACTGATATTCAGTATATCGAGACTGATTTAGATTCAGTCTAATTGGTGTTTAACCAAGGAAGGAAATTGAAAGGTGGTTCTTAAATTAAGGAACGTTCTATTGAACGGAAAACCTCCCACCTGATATTTGCCGACCTGGCCAATTAGATTGTTGATATCTCAGTGATCTTAATTAGTTGTCAGATTGATTCCTGTTAAGCAGAAACCAACAATGACATCAAACAAGACAAGCTTCATAATATTTATTTTATCAACTATGTGATGTGATCATTTTGCCTTCCGATCGGTTAGTTGCCACAGTGTCACTCTACTTGTATAGCGTTAATTGTTGGTCAATCTGAAACCTTTTAAATAAGATTCAAGGTTTAATAATGTTATTAAACTCGACATTTTTCTGTAAAAGAATGGAATTGTTTTATGTAAGATTTCTTTAAAGGAAAAAACAGGAAGTCAATTTCTCTATTATTATAATCACAACTCTTTCGATTAGAATACTAATTTGTTAGTGACTCATGATTTTGATTTGTGTAATATCCAAATAAAAACAAAGCATACATTTGCAATATTTAACTAAGATTGAAATCCAGATTACATTTGCATCACTGTCTCAAAAAAAATGTGAAGGAAAAAAGAAATAAAAATTATTCGAGGTTCGTGAGATTTTCGTATAATTGACAATTGATTTGTAAATACCTTTTGAAAATTACCTTGAGCTTTGTGTGGATACTCCAAGTAGAAAAAGAAAACAAAATACTTGAAACTTTCTCAATAATAGTTTTAAACCACCATTCATAAATGACATTATGATCTATGACTCTATCTCCAACTCCAATTCCCAACATAATTTATCTGACTTGATCTCTTTTTCATAACTAATTGATAATGATAGGAAAAATGAACTTCATGAAACTCTTTTTCATGGGGAAAATCAGTAAACATAAATTAGATTGAATGAGACACATGATCATGCTACCAATTAGTGCTAGCAATTTAGTCTATTTATTTGCATCTAATCTTTAAAAAAAAAAAAACTAATCCCAAACTAATTGTGCATCTAATCTTTAAAAAAACTAATCCCAAACTAATTGTGAAAATATTACACATGAGAGAGATTGCTATTGAAATAGCCATGCCCATGTCTACAACTTTTTAAAAAAATAAATCACAAACTAACCATGCAAATAATTTTCAGCAACAATTGGAGCCACTAGTGAGTTGACAATCAACTAGGGTTACAACTTGTTCATAACACTAGAGTAGATGCACAATATAGAATGTTTATTTGCAGTCCAAAAACTTTATACTAATAGCTAAATACAGCAACCAAGAGCTTTTAGCCAACTAAGACAAATGCAGTGCACGTGCGAAACATGATTATGTGTGTGTGCACAACATGCCTCTTTTGCCTCCTCATCTGACCACATGCACTTTGCGGCCCATGCATATATTATCAATCTAACAAAAAGCAAAAGTCTCCCGGTTGTCCGACCGGTTGGCCTGGATCAATTAGAGCACAATATTTTTTACGGTTATTGGTTCGAACACTGTGTCACGAATATTTTTTCTTCTTCTGACATGGCCCCAGTCAGGCCCCGGATTTGCTCCAGGAAGTCACCAGAGAATCCCATCAGAGATTGAGTTAATTAGGAAAAAAAGGAAACAAAATCCAACGTCATGATTTTTTTTTCTTTTTTTTTATGAGCGAGATGGGTCTCAATCTTAAAAAAACTGTAGTGATTACTTACTTTATTAGTTACGATATACAAAAGAAGGTAAAGAGGTCGTTTCCAACAGGAAGACTAAGTGAGTCATGTGTTAGACTTATTTGAATTAGAGTAAATTAATTTGAGCTTGCACAAGTCTAATTGGATTTATACACCCGTCTCTATAAGCCTATATTTTGGATCCAATAAAGAATTGATCAAGCCTAATAGTTTGGATCAAGACACGTTTTGATTCACTTATGGTCTGTTTGGTTGTCGTAACTGGCCGTAATTCGTAGTTGTAATTGGTAAAGTCTTTTACAATTGTAAATGAGTTACATGTATGTAAATTTTTACGGTGTTTGGTTGGTAATATAAAATTGTAAAGTGGGAAAGTGTATTGTACTTTACGGTGTTTGGTTTGTCGTAATGTATAAGTCGTAAGTGAAAAAGTTGACCACAAATTAACTATTTGGTGATTTTAAAAGTTTTAATACTGCAAATAAATATTAAAAAAGTTAAATATTAAAAATTTTAATATTAATATAAAAAAATAATACAAATTTGTATGACCATAAAATTAACTGTAACTGGGCTGTAAGTGAGTGATAACTGGGTTGCAAGTGAGTGTTAGTTGAGTTATGTAAGTCTTTTACGAATTACGGTCCAAACAAACGCCGTAGTTGTAACTGGATAGTAAGTCATTTACGAATTACGGAGTTTTACGCGAAACAAACGGGCCCTTAATCATGAGTGTATTTAAATTAAGATGTGAGCTCATCTACACGTGTGGAACTCGTGTTATCAATCAAGAGTGTACATCTATGATGAGTTGAATTAGTATTCCTTGATACTATATATCATGGGTAGGATTCTCTCTCCACCACCAACCAATCATCTGACCTAATCTCTCTCTCTCTCTTGGATGCCTCTCATCTCCTTTAATGATCAAGAAGAGAACTTGGTGACTGGAGAGAAAAATCTCCCCTCTCAACTCTGGCGTCTTCGAGATAGTGCAACCTTCGGCACCCTTTTCGTGATGGAATTAGGTATGGCTAAATCTTCATTCCCTTTAATCTTGATAAAGAAGCTTTTAATTTATGTATGGATCTTATATGGAATAATTATTAGATCCAACATCATGAGCTTGAATTCAACCATGCAACAAGTTATAGAAGTATTTTTCGTTCCTATCAGAAAAAGGGAGCGGGTTAGCTCCTTCGCGCGCGCTGAGCCGTCCATCAAAGCTGATGAACGGCCCGATGTGGGAGAGAGAACAAAAAGAATTAAATAACAACGTGTTTTGTGGGCCTCATAAAAAACGCGTTTTTCATTTTCTCTCTCCCTCGAATCGCACCGTCCATCAGCTTTGATGGACGGCTCATTACGCGTGAAGGACCATCTGGTTTCTTCGCGCGAATGAGCTAACCCAGCTCCCTGAAAAAAGAGAGTTATTTGTTATTTGAGTAAAAGCAAAAAATGTAAACGAAAAAGTTTTAGAACCACATCAGAAAGCTAATGGGAAAGTCGATAATTGAGTTTCGGTGATGTGAAACATGTATGAGTGTTCAGAAATATGCGATAATATTACTAAACTCACGCTTCACCAACAAATTACATTCATGAGTAGGAATGATTAAAACTAATAACATAGTAGATAGGTTTTAACAAAAAACATTCGTAGACTAATCTAATTTAATTGTGATCAATTAAACATAGTAAATATGTTATGCAGGCAAATATTTTATGATTAATATTTAAATTAAGAGTAACGGATGCGAACAATCTCACTTTGTGGACAATAGTAAAACCAATAAAATCTCAGAGAGTGAGTATCAACTCTAAATAACTGATTTAGATCAGAAATATACCTATAGAGGACCACGTCGATCACAGTATCTTTTTGAAGTTCGTAGATGCAAACTCTGACTGTCACGGTTCCAACGCCTCGAGAATTTCGTGAATCAGACACCGAATGGCTGAGATATGACCTGAAAACCAAACTCGAATTTAACGGGTCTATTTGCGGCTAACGGGTATGCATAGTTGACTGCTTGCGGGTCGGATTTGTTGATTGAAAGCGGGTCTGATGCTGATTTGCTGGCCGAGTCGGGTTATAGGGTTAAGTTCGAAACCAACTCAGATCCTATTTGAATGCCTATGGGTTGGGTCGGGTTGTTATTGGGTCGGATCCGAATAATAACTCAGCCTGTTTTCTTGTAGCTGGCGACTGTCATGGTCGACAACAAGTGAGGCGGAGGGTTCGACAGCAGGTAGCTGAAGTTGGCAAAGATGGTTGTTATAAAGAAGATGTTAGAGGTACTCTCAAGATCTAGTGTTCGTTAATTAGGTTTGATGGAGCATAAGAGTAGTGGTGTTCTGGCAGCGGTGGTCTGGCAACGGGTTGGTGATGAGAGGAGGAGGTGATGGCGTAAGGGAGACAGAGGGCAAAGAGAGGCTGCAAGAGGGAAGAGGAGGAGGAGTTCTGAGGCGGACTTGACAATGCAAAAGGAGGGAGAAGGGAGGAGGGGGGGTGGCTAGCTGCAGACTTAGAGTTAGGTTTAGGTTAGGGTTTGTAGAGAGATGGAGAGGTAGGGGATGATAAATAATAAATTTTTTGATTTTTTTTTTTTTGTGAGATTTTGGGATTTTTATTTTTTTCCCTGACATAGTAATGTTTTTCTAGGGTTTTGAATGATGATTAAGGTTTGAAGATGAAGAAAGGGAAGATAGGAAGGGGATAGATTAGTTAGCGTTTTAACTCCTAATTAGAGTTTCTCTAGAGTTTCACAATCAAAGAAAGAATTTGAGAGAGAGGGTAATCTTACACAAATTTCAGAAAAAATTATAACAATCATTCATTCATTAATTGATCCACTTAACTAGCATACGAGGCCTTTTATATGCTTTACAAAACTTAACTCTAAGAATACATCCAATTTGGTACTAAAACTAATACAAAAAAGCTAAAAAAATAAAAAATACAATAACAAAAAATACATAAAGACTGCTTAAGAGTACTTGAACAAAATCAAAGCGACTCGTCTTCTCCGATGATGCCAAGATCGTCGTTGGATGTCCGCGCCATTTGGTTAATCCAACATCTAGTAGATTAATTTTCTTCAACCAAACAATATTTTAGTCTCTTATCATTTTTCCGCTGGATGTTTCTTTCATGCGATTGTGGAAATGGAATGCAATTTTGGAGTTAAATGGGATTTCAATGCTTTTATAAATAGGAATATTTAAGGAAATCGAGGCTCGAATGGACCACATGATCATTGATCAGCAACAAACCATTCTAATTAAATCAATCGTAAAAAACTATCTCACAAGAGAATCATTTGTAGTCACCCCTATAATTTGGTTTGCTGAATCACCGTGTTCCTCCTCATGACGCAAACCTTCGGTGGTCAAAGAACAGAAAAGTCAATTATAGTCTTTGACCCTTCGTTTCATTCGGTTAATATATGAATTTTATAGGAGAAGTCAAACTGCACAAAAACAATTAAATTGGTTTATTGAATCATCTCGTTCTCTTGGCGGTGCAAGCCTACTACATTTTTCTCAATAAAAAAGCAGAAAAAAATGTGACTAAATTAGAAAAAAATAATTTAAAAAAAATACAATAGAGAAGAAAATGGAATTTTAGGGAAGAAGTCAAAAGAGAATAAAAGTCCTCACCCGTCTCCGAGCAAGTAGCGACTAATTCAAATAAAATATCTCATAATATGTTTGTGGATAAAATCGATATACAAATTGATAAATGGAAGAAGTAGAGGGCCAATATGTAAAAACTCGACAAAATGGCATTTTTGTTAGTAAAGTTGTTGACTCCGTTAACGGCGCTCCGTTTCAAGATGAGAGAGAGGAATTCGGTTCGTCTGTTGAAACTGAGCTGGCCGCTTCCTCTCCTATCGGAACAGAGTTACAGAAGAACAGAACTCCCTCTCTCTCTAGTTTTTAGAAAGAGAAACTCAAACAAGAAGAAGAAGAAGAAGCGAGGCAGCAGCAAGCTCTAGAGAGAGAAACAAGAATCAACTGAACCGCCGCCGACCCAATCCAACTCCTACCGCCTCCCTCTCTCCCTCCCATTCAGCAGATCTCAGAACCGATTCCATCACTCAAATCATTCCTTTTTCTCGCCGTCTAGAATCTCTCTCAAATGAATCTTCGCCTTGCTCTTGCTCTTGTCCCCTGAATGGATCCCCAGCCCCCCTCCGCTGGCGGGCCCCAGCAGCCCGCCGCCGAGTTCCCCGTCGGCCTCCGCGTGCTCGTCGTCGACGACGACCCCACCTGCCTCAAGATCATCCAGCATATGCTCAATAAATGCCGCTACCGGGGTAATTGAACCCGACCCATTGCTTTTCTTGCTTGAACACTCTTGATTTGGGTCAACTTGATTTGGCTTGATGTGAATTGGGTCTGTGTTGATTTTTGTTGTTGTTGCTGTTGTTGTTGTAGTAACTACTTGTTCGAGGGCCGTGATGGCTTTAGACATTCTCCGTGAGAAGAAAGGGGGGTTTGATATTGTCCTCAGCGATGTGTACATGCCCGACATGGATGGGTTCAAGCTCCTCGAGCATATCGGGTTGGAAATGGACCTCCCCGTTATCAGTAAGCAGAAATTTGAATTGATTGTACATAGGTTTTTGCTAATTTTAGGTTTATGATATTTTTTTTCCCGTTTTGTTTGCTTATTTCTGTTTGGTGAATTTTGCTAGTGATGTCAGCAGATGATGGGAAGGATGTAGTGATGAAAGGGGTCACCCATGGCGCTTGCGATTACCTTATAAAACCAGTGAGTATGGAGGCCCTGAAGAACATATGGCAGCATGTGTTTAGAAAGAAGAGGAATGAGTTGAAGGATTTGGAGAACTCAGGGAGTGTGGAGGAGCACGACAAGCAGAAGAAGGCGTCGGATGATGGGGACAATGCCTCATCCGGGAACGAGGGGAGTTGGAAGGTTGTTAAGAGAAAAAAGGAAGGGGAGGAGGAAGATGAGTTCGGGGAACGTGAGGATACGTCTACTTTAAAGAAACCGCGAGTGGTTTGGTCTGTTGAGCTTCACCAGCAGTTTGTCACAGCAGTGAACCAGTTGGGACTTGACAGTAAGATTGTTTCCTTTTCAGCGATGTTAAATATTTTTTTGTTGTAGAAGATTGTTTCATGAATTGAGTTTAACATATCAAACTTGACATGATTTAAGTTTTTTTTTTTAGAAAAAGAGAAATTTTAAACTTTTGACCCCTGGCAAATGGTTCGTGTTATGAGCTGTTTCTGGAAAATTTTCCCTAAGATTTGCTAAGGAAAGAGGGGAAAAAAGTCTTGCCCCACTTAAAACAAATGTAATATTCATTTCCTTGTTTTGTTTCAAAGTTCTGAGTTGTCATTTGGTTGGATATTAATATGCAGAGGCTGTTCCTAAGAAAATACTTGAGTTGATGAATAACCCAGCACTCACTAGAGAAAATGTTGCTAGCCATTTGCAGGTATGTGTTTCAACATATTGTTTTAATTTTCTCCATGCAGCAAGTTCACATTTTCATGGATTCTTCACAAACTTCAAAACTCATAATTGTATAGTGAGGTAGACTTATATGATAAACATGGGAATTGATTTATTAAAATAAGTGCTGAAAAGAACTGAGCAGATCTGTTCCTGTATTTTCAGTTTGCAGCCTTATTCCTTAGATAAAAAGAAAAAGTTTCTGTATCCATCATTAGCCGGATATGCATATGTTAATGCATACTGAATCGCATATACGCATAGTACTGAATCCAAATCTGATGCCAGTATAGAAATTGGAACACATACCCCTATATCTATTTTACATAAACCCTGCCAAGAAATCATTTATGTTAATTTAATTGTATTTACTTGCATGTAGGAATTAAATTTTTTAATTTTTTTCCAGCAAATATAGCCCGTTAGATGTAATATGCACTACCATAGCATGAATGGTTCTAGTAAAAAATCATGCATTATGACATGTCAAATCTTTATTTTAGCAAATTCATGTTAAACAAATATGTATTTTAGTGACATGCTATCCATTTCGGTGTGCATCTATAATGAATAGATGCAGGTTTTTATATTTCCTATAGATATAGCAATACTCTTCGAGCCTTAACTACAAATATAGTCACATGCAATTGCAGTTGCTTGTAGTTGTATTTGTGAGAGAATGATTTAATTACACTTTTTCTTGTTTTAAAATTATTTGAGGGAATCCTTTCTGAGTTGGCTTTTTAGTTCTTGCACATATCATGCAGCTTTAAATCCATGGTTAGATGCTTGCAAAGAAACCATTGTAGTCAGCTTACAACCCTGATTGTGTGGTGAGCTAGGAAGCATGACATGGACACAAGATAAACATATGACATGACATAGACGTAGCGATGGCCTATTTTGCATGGACACGGCAACATTGAAATGGACACGACACGTGAACACGCGACAAATTCTTAAAAATACACACGACACGTGTGTCGGATACGTTTCGAACACGACACGACTCTATGATAGAAGTACCCATACTACATAGGTGATGACACATCGAATCATTAAAAACTATTATACGGGGATGTGATCGACGTGATTGTGTGTGCGTGCGTCTACACATACACATTTAACTCATTATCATTAGAAAATTTCTACTAGAAGTAGAAAGAAAAACAACCAAAATAAAATCTTAATGATAACTAAATAGAAAAAGTTCATATACGATACCTTGTCTAAATATATAAAGCCCTTGCATGTTTAGAAGATATTTATGTCTACCAAAACAATGCCCAACTTGGTCAAAGGGTCCTTTTGACTCTATTTAAGTAACACATGGCTTTAGGCTAGCTTCACACGATCTTTAGATTTTTCTTTTTCTTATTAAAGTTGACATAAGCCTCAACTTACAACTTTTTGGTTTTCTAAAATCTTTAGAGTATTAATATATGTGCATAAGTTTAAGTGTCACTGCAGTCAGCTTACACTTACCACTCAGATTGTGTGGTGTGTAGGAAATTTTTATTAGCAGTAGAAAGAATAAAGATTTAAACTTCTAACTAACTAACTAACAAACAAAAGTTCAATCGTAATACCTTGTCTAATATTATTCTATAATGCCCCCTACATGTTTGCATTATATATTTTCTATGAAAATAATCCAAATTGTGTAAAAGAGTCATTTTTGTCTATATTTAAATGATTATATGACTCTAGGCTATCAGATACACGATCTTTAGATTTTTTTTTTCTCCAAAGTTGAAATAAGCTTTGGCAAACAACTTTTTGGTTTTCTAAAATCAAACAGTCTCAGATTGTGCTGGTGTCTTGGCACATATTGAACATAGACAATTGAACTCACTTTGAAGTGAGCATGCGTTGGTGTCTTGACAGATGTTGAACATAGACAATTGAACTCACTTTGAAGTGTTAATTATAGTTTCCTAGGTAGCTTTGTAACATAGGCATTTCTATCATGGAGCCTTATTTGTGTCGAGCCATCAACACTTTTTGGACACATTTCAGAAATATGTCTGACATTTTCTCAACCATATTCTTAATTTTATACAATATTTTTTAATTTAGAGCTCTCATTGGACACTTTTTGGAAACATTTCCTACATTTATTATACATTTCTTCATTTTTGACATGTTTATTTACTTTTATTTATATTCAAAGGCCAAACTTTAGCGGAAAAAAGAGTGTCCTAATACTAACTTGTATTGAACTATCCTAAATTCAGATTTGTTCCCATAGGAGAACTGAGATACATTGCTATATATACATATATATGTGTGTGTACATATACATATACATATATACATACACACACATATGGAGATAGACTAGGATCCTTCGGGAGGATTCGGGCCCGAATCCTTCCCACTAAATACAAACCTACGACATTCAAAAACAAGATCCACTCTGTTGAAGTTGATCTACATTATTTAGAGTATCTATAATAAAAAATCATCTATTTTTAATACTTTTTACTCATCCATTAAGTGACGCAAAATGAACAGCCAAAAATAGCATATTGCTTAGATGTACATCTTTAAACGTACAAATTCTCTATCTGATCATTTCACAATTTTGGTTATATTTCAAATATTCTACACTGTTAAACTAACTCATTATTTAAGCCGTTCGTTTCTCCCTACTTGATGCATGGGCAAAAAGTATTTAAAATACTTGATTTTTAGTTTATAGATACTTGAAACAATATAGATCAATTTCAACAGAGTGGATCTTGTATTCGGATGACGTATGGTTGTATTTGAGTGAGAAGGATTCATCTTCGAATCCTTCCAGAATGACACAAGTCAATCTCTATATATATGTATAAATATATATACATATATATATATATATACATATATATGTGTGTGTGTGTGGGGTTACTGTAACTCAGCTGACAGCTGAGAGAATTTCTCAGCCGGCATGACGTGGCTTCATATTAGCCGCAGAGAAGTCAAAAATTTAGGCGGTAAAAGAAGACCCTCAACACTTTTCGTTACCCAATGACTACAATACTCTCAGTTTTACTTTTAACCTCGCTACAACTGTTCCTCCACTAAAAAATTACAGATCTGAAAATTTTGAGTTTTTTCAAACAAAAAAATTATAGATCTTGATTACTAAATTTTAGAAAAATAAATTATTTTAAAAGAATGCAATCATGGTCGCATTAATGTTCAAGTTTTTTTGAAAGATGTTTTAATCACAATAAAAATTATTACTGCGACTTGAAACAATTTATTTTATTTTATTTTTTTGTTTTCTAAAATTGCAATCGAAGTCCCAATTTCTGAAAAGAAAAATTTGGATTTAAATTTTTTAATATCATTTTTACTTTTTAGATTTATTTTATTTTACATTGCGACCTTTGGTCGCAGTGTTGCAGCCTTTTTTTAATTTTTCGATTAGGGTCGCAGTATTTTTTCGACCTTGCTAAGCTAAATAGGACACTGCGACCGTGGTCGCAGTCTTATGGAATAAGAGTCGCAGTCAATTGAAGCAGTGACAATAATCTCGTAAGTTAATTAATTAAGATGATTAGAAGATTGTGACTTCGGTTGCAATCTTATATAACAGTAGTCTCTTTGAGAATATTTTGTTTGATAACAATGCGACCTTGGTCATAATATTTTTTATTAAATAATCTAAATAGAATACTGCGACCATGATCGCATTCTTATGAAACAAGAGACATAGTCAATTGAAGCAGTGAAGAAGGTCTCAAAAGTTAAGTAATTAAGATGGTTAGAAGATAGCGACCGAAGACTGCGACATTGGTCGCAGTCTTATGTAATAGCAGTCTTTTTGAAAAGTTTTGTTTGATAACACTGGGACCTTGGTCGCAGTATTTTATAACTTATTTTTCTTTTTTGCGACCAAGGTCGCAGTCTTTTATTAATAAATTTTAATTGGACTGCGACTTTTGGTCGCATTCATAATAATAAATTGTCAGATAAAATTGAATTCTGTGATCATAGTCGCAGTATAAAATTTCATTTTCAAACCATTTGTTTTACAAGACAGCGATCAAGATCTGACAGCGTGAGGAGACACAGAAAGATAGACATATAAAAGGAAAGAAAAAAATAATAAAAAATATAAAAATAATACATCATTCTAAGAAAAGACAAACGATAGGGGCTTTTAGTAATTTTAATTATTTTCAAAAGCTGGACGTCATTTTAGATTGTCGAATTATGTGGCTCATAATGTGCCACCTTACTGCAGGCTGAGAGGGACTATCAGCTGTCGGCTGATATACATATTTTTGTATATATATACATACATATATAGAGGGGGGGTCTTCGTGTGAGAAACTTTCTCACACGAAGACTGTGAGAAAATCATATAAGAGTGATCATGTGGATAATCTGAACTGTTCATCTTGATCTACATACTTTGTTTAGGTTACTAATAAAAAAATCATGTGATTCCAAACCGTTCTACTCATGTAACAAGTGGTTACAAAACTTATGTTATATTCGTCGTAGAATAAAGATGTCATTTGATGCATGGGTAAAAAAAACCTCGAAATCGGATGATTTTTTATTGGTAGCCTAACTAAAGTATGTAAATCAAGATGAACGGTTCAGATCATCCACGAAATCGCTCCTATATGCTTTTCTCACGAAGTTTATTTTGAGAAAGTTTCTCAATTGAAGATTTTCATATATATATATATATATATATTATATATATATAGAGAGAGAGAGAGAGACTTGTGTCATTCCGGAAGGATTCGAGCCCGAATCCTTCCCACTCAAATACAACCCTACGACATTCGAATAGAAGATCCATTACGTTGAAGTTGATTTATATTATTTCAAGTATTTATTAAACCAAAAATCAAGTATTTTAAATATTTTTTGCCCATGCATCAAATAGGAAAAAAACGGACGGCTGAAAATAGCATATTGCTTAAATCTACATTTTTTAGATATACAAATTCTCGATCCGATCATTTCATCATGATTTAAATACTTAAAAATTCTCACACACCAATTTTTGTTAGATTTCAAATTTCTATACCGTTAAAATAACCAACTCGCTATTTCGGCCGTCCATTTTGTGCGCCTATTTTGATGGATAAGCAAAAAGTATTCAAAATACATGATTTTTTAATTTATTAGTTAAAATAATGTAGATTAACTTCAACGTAGTGGATCTTGTATTCGAATGTCGTAGGGTTGTATTTGAGTGGGAAGGATTCGGGCTCGAATCCTTCCGGAATGACACAAGTCTCTCTCTCTCTCTCTCTCTCTCTCTCTCTCTCTCTCTCTCTCACACACACACACACTACGAAAAGTTATAGAGTCAAGGGTAATTTCTTTTGCAAAGTTAAAAAATGTATAATACATTTCTAATTATTGTATGTATTATATTACTAGAAATATGTACATAGACTCTTAGATGCATGGATATGTCTATGGATGTATGCATCCACTTTCTCTTTATTATATGTGTTTGTATTTTAGTGTCATGTTGTCGTGTCACTATTCCTGCCTTTTAAGGAATTGAAGTGTCACATGTTCAAGTCCTGTGTGTGCGTCCATGCTTCTTAGCTATGCAGTGAGCTGATTTAAAGCCTAAAGCAAATACATTATACATGCAACCTGTACTTGTCTAAAGACTAATGGACTTGTCCCATATTGACAATTGCTAATGTATCTTTGACTATTTCTAGCAAGAACTTACTTCAGAAAATAACTCAAACCTGTAAATAACTAGCAACATGAGTATTGCTTTATACTCTTAGAGACATTCAAACAAGTCCCATCACCCACGTCCTCTCTGAGCTCAGCCTGCCACTCCCGTTGTTAGTTCTTGCATTGTGGTCCTTAGGTACGTGATAAGTTAACTATGTCACGTTAGCACCCCATTATGCTTTACTGTTCATGTCATTGCAGGTGATAGCCAAGTTCCCCAACAATTCGAAGTTTGAATTTCCAAAAGCTGCTCCATTTGCTTGCTAGGCCTGCTGAATCGTGTATTTTATTTCCAGACTTAATGTGAGGTGGATGAATCCCAACTTGATGTTAGGAAAGGGAGGATAATATTTCCTAGATGTAGATGATATTTCCTAGATGTAGATGTTAGGAAAGGGATGATTTATTTATATAAGTGGATTTAAGTGACTAACCTTGATGGTTTATTTATATAAGTGGTGCTTTTGAACCTTCAAACTCATGAATAAATTATCCCATATAAGCAACAATAAAGGCAGTTTAAAAGCTATAGGGAAATTTCAAATCCAATTATAAATTTGTCCCTAGATATCTCCATAGTTCTAACTTATTTATCGAATGGCTAAAATATTTTTTGAGTGAAAAGGTGAGTCAAGTCCCCCTTGTTCCATTAATAAGAAATGAATAAAATATTAATACAGGAAAATTTCAGGGTACTAAAAGATGTTTCCATCTCTATCAAAAGTTCAAGTGGAAGTGCCAAAAACTTAAATGGTGTGCTTAATGCATGATTCTCCATACAACAACGACTAAGCCATTTGTCCCAAGTATTTGGGGTAGGCTACATGAACCAAATGAGAATTACGCCGGATCGGGCACATGGATCAGCTTTCTTCACTCATTCCTATCGAGCAATATGCCTTCACTAAGACATTTAGCCTCTATATCTTGTCGTATTACCTCCATCCATATTTTCTTCGGTCTTCCCTGCGCTCTTTTAAATTGCCCTAAATTGATATGCTCTACTCGCATGACTGGCGCATCTGTAAGTTTACGTCGCACATGATCAAATCATCGTAGACGGTTTTCTCTCATCTTCTCTTCTATAGAGGCTACACTTATCTTAGTACGAATATCCTCATTTCTCATCTTATCTCTCCACGTGTTACCACACATCCAACGAAGTATGCGCATATCTGCTACAGTCATCTTCTGAGTATGATGTCTCTTTATAGCCCAACATTCTGTGTCATATAACAAAGCTGGCCTAATAGCAGTCCGATAAAACTTTCCCTTAAGTCATAACGAAATGTTGCGATCACATAAACTCCTGTTGCGCTCCTCCATTTTAACCCATCGGCTTGGATCCTATGATTGACATCACTATCGATCTCCCCATCCTTTAAGATAATAGAACTCAAGTACTTAAAATGATTGCTAATCAGTATTTCTTGTCCATCTAGTCTCACAATACTATAATCTTGGATTTCCTGTTTACTGAATTTATACTCCATATACTCTGTTTTGACCCTACTTAATCTAAAACCTCGAGATTTTAGAGTTGGCCTCCATAACTTTAATTTGGCATTTACCCCAGCTCTCGTCTCATCGACTAGGACAATATCATTAGAAATAGCATGCACCATGGTATCTCATCCTGAATAGCTCTAGTAAGCTCATCCATCACTATGACAAATAAGAATGGACTCAATGCAGATCCTTGATGCAACCCAATTGTGGTAGAAAAATCACTTGTTATGCCTCCTCAAGTTCTGACATTTGCACTACTACATCGTACATATCCTTGATTATGTCAATATATTTGATAGGGACTCTCTTTTTCATCAATGTCCACCATAATACCTCTCTTGGCATCTTATCATAAATTTTTTCTAAATCAATAAAGATCATATGTAAATTTCTCTTCCTTTCTCGAAATCGCTCTATAAGTTGACGAAGCAAATGATAGCCTCTGTCGTCGATCGTCCCGGCATGAACTCAAACTGGTTCTCTGATATTATAACATTCTGCCTGATTCTCCATCTTAGAAGGAAATCATTGGTTTAAGTAGGTGTTCCAATCTTCTAGAAGAGTTAAGGTTACAAGGCAATCAAAATTTTAGTTATCTCAATGATCATTTTACCACGCAAGTCCCACCTCAACTTAATCCAAGGAAAATCGTAAGTCATTTTATTTAGAGGATTTCATATTCACCACCACCACCACCATTTAAGTCTTTTCACATCAAAATGGGTTGGTTACGTACCAAAACTATATATTAGGAAGACTCCTAAGGACTTTGACAAAATCTTACACCTAAAACCCATCTTTAGTTTATAGGTCCTACATTAATGTTAGTATTCATATCGGTATCAACAGAAGGTTTTTGGTATTGATATCTGCAGAGTCGGCATAATCGGCTATTCTGACAATTATTGGCTATTTCATCTTGTTTGTCAATGATTTTGATAGTGTCTCAGTCGGATCAGCTATTGTACATATCTGCACTCGGCGATATTTCAAAACATGTTTTAAACATTTAGTTTCAACTATATAGATCCTTTACTTTATTCGGTCTATTAATGGCTTTCTCCTAGGTTAAATTAATAATTACCACATTTTTTAGTTTCTTCCATCCATGATCTTTTAGGCCTATTTGTAGTCTTTGTTGCTCCATTAGTTCCGATATTATCATTTTTTAACAAAGCACTTATTAGTCTCCATTGTCCTCGAACCATCGTGATCAATTCTCCCTCATTTTATCCTCAACAAGGCAACCTCTAACTTCTTGGATGCTCCCATCTTATCCCATCTCTTAGCATTATCATTCATTATCTCAACATTCTTAATTTTTGTAAACTCATTTTATGCAGACTTTGTTTGGTAGATTTCTTTTCTCTTTTCTTTACCACCATAAATACTCACACAATGGTAAACATTGGGGTTACCACTCCACTGACCAAACCCTGGATCAGTAGAAACTTAACTATTCCAATTATGAGATTCAACAGGACTGAACTAATCAAACTTTTACAAACAGCCTTAAATTTTTCTTGAAGATTCGGCAGATAGATAATGTGGTATATGACAAGCGTGTTAGTATTATCGAGCTTCTGCAGGAATATCCTGAAAGAGAGAAGCATAGTGGGCTTCTTTTGTAAGTTTGCTGGAATTCACATACTAACTTTCTACTCAGTCTAATAAATGAGCATTCACCAAAACATTATCTTACATCATACAATATTGTATTACATGTGGCCTGCCACACAGTTGCCTAGAGGACAGAGGTTTTCTACCATTATAGAACTCCATTTGTATGTAATAATAAGTGCCATTGTGTGTGGAAAAACATCAACGGCATGGTGAACTCGTAATAAAACGTAAGATTATATATACTGAATAACATTTTTGACAGAATTATATACTAAATAAATTCAATATGACTGATTTGTCTTTATTTAATCTTTTGAATTTAAACATGCTGCAGTTTATCTTAATTCATGGTTAGACTTCTAAATCATGTGATAAGAGATATTTTTGGACTTAAAGATTACAATGCCAGATTTATTATAGGTTACTTTTCATGTTTGCATTTTTCATTCTTTCTTGTCACTAAGTAATCAAAGGTAACCTAAAGGTAAAGGAAATGGGATCTCTTAGTATCTAAGTAGTGCATTTAGTATATAATTTAAAATGGTCATGTAAACTAATTTGCCAGCTCATTCAACTTGTCTGGATGAGCTTTTGTTATGTTCCTACCGCGTGGTTGATTAGTGAATATGATAGTCCATCTGATCATTATCCATTCAAAATAAGATTCAGTTTATACTTTATATATGGTTCTTTTCATCCTGTCAGGCATGTGCCAAATCCACTATGTTACTCTAACAGAAACCTGATCCCTATCAGCATTTGTCTTAATGTAGGTGTATATTGGTATGTTTAGAGCTCTAGACTAAGCCTGAACTAGGAAATAATCTGGAGAGTAATATTTAGCTGGAACACAGCTTGTTTTCCTTTTCGTTCCGTGATCAAATTTCAAAAACTTATCTTTTTTAATCTTTTCTTCTTCTTTTTTTGCGTGGGTGCGGGCATGGGGGTTTGGGTTTTGGGTGAGTGGTTTTTCTTTTTTGGGTTGGGGGGGGGGGGGGGGGGGGGGGGGGTTGGGTGGGGTGATGGGGTTCTACACTCTCTTCCTTGCAGAACAGGTGTTAAAAAGAACATAAATGAGAGAGGAAAATGAGCACAAGGTAATGAGTCAACCCACTACTTTTAACATAGTTTTCTGGCTTGTTTTTGTAATAAAAAACCAGTCTAACTTCTTTTTTAAGTTTTTCGACATGAAAACCGTAGCGAAGCTAAAGATATGTGATAATTAACTTATTTTCATGTTTTTTTTCTCTCTAGAGCATCAAACTCTGTGATATTGTAGTGCCCACTTCTACACTCTGATCTCTAGTGGCTTTATGTGCTTGGCAATGCACCTACTGTGTTGCTGCTACATGGATTTGCGGTCACGATTAGAATTGCATTATAAAAAGCACCACGTCAAACTTGTCCTACAACTTTGATTATATTTAAGTAATAACCCTCTCACACCTTTGATAAAGTTTAATGAAGTGGACAAAACGAAAGTGGCAAAAAAAATATCTTGTGGAGTTTGTTGATTTGGTGTATGGATCTTCCCTTGAGATTGGATAAACTGAAAGGATCCAGTGAAATATCCAAACCCCCACTCTTGAACTCATAGATTTGTGAGCTCACAAAATGCTTATAGCATCAGACCCTCATCCATCAAGAATGATGAAAATCAATGCAGTAACATGAACAAAACATGTGCCATTTAACAGATATGCATATATGCCTATGTCTGGGCCAGTGCATGTGCCACTGGGAGAGATGCGAACACACAAAACTAAAAAAGAATTCTTACTGTTCTGGTTCCACTATTGTTCACTTTAAAGCTTCTAGCTGTATTGACTTATGTGCTGGTTTCTTTATCTTTCCATGTTGGAAGGTGTTTGGAGTGAATTTGTTTGAATGGCAACTC